>JAQIXP010001414.1:0-18539 GCA_034700285.1 Proteroiulus fuscus | reverse complement strand
AGAAATAAAAGGCTTAAAAATGCACATTCGCTAGTTTGACTTTGGTTAATTTTGCAGGAAAGCGAAATAAATTAAGTGTGAATTAAGTAGCGCATGCAAGGGTGGATACATGGGGGGACAGGGGGGGGGGAAAGAAAGGAAAAAAATGCTAGCAAAAATGGCCGCCCGCTAGCCAAAGAATATTGCCCTACCCAAAGCTGTAACATGTGATTGCACCCCCCCCCTCCCCCCTTTATCAAAATCCTGTATCCGCCCCTGAGTGCATGTGCACATCCATTCGTTTGTAATTTTGGCCCTCCGTGGAATAGCTCAAATTCTTGAAACCAACCTCTTGCTCCATGACTATTTTCTTGGGAGGGGAAGGGTTAGGAAGGCGAGCTTTTTTCACCGACTTTCTTTCCAAATTGCCTATATATACAGTGTAACATGTGAGGAGCATCATCGAAAAGATGTATGCATATTTAAAAGATCGCTAACAGTTGGATGAATAACAGAATGACAATTTCAACTCCAACAAAATATTGACAATGTTCTCGTTTTAATAATATTTAAATTGATCACGAATGAGGAAAGGGTTATTTTTTCCCCACAAATATTGATGCTTGCCACGTAACGGGGTGAATTAAGGGGTTATTCATATTTTAGAGTTACAAATGTTTAGATTTACGCAAGATATTTCAGGTGCCACCCAGCGTTTGTCCGCGTCCCCAACCGTGCCCCCCTTGCCCCTGGTTTTCGGTCGTCCTCCTGGCGGCCGGTGCCTGTCCAAAACCAGTGGCCCCGCGCCGCGATGGAAAATAATTGTACCTTAAAATAAAGAAAGTTCGTCACTCTATGCCGAATGGTCACTCAAGTCCCCCTATACAATACCATTAGTAAATGCTTACAGAAACTGCGGCGTGGCGAGGAGATCGGCACCACCGAAATCGATAGGATATTTGAATTTCAGGAAAAAGTAAAGATGGCCGACAAATATTCCAATTAACTGCGGCATGAAACTAATTTTTAAACACGAGGTGCAGAGTAAGGAGAAGGAGAAATCGATTATTAAAAAAACTGAATGGGAAAGGTTAACCAGTGCATTATTAAGCAAAGCAAGAATCACCTTCCAGACATCACAAATTCGAAAACGGTAACGATCCAAGGGAGGTACATTGCCTAAAATTGCATACGAAATAAGATAAATAAAATCTATTATGCAGCAAAGAGCAGCAATATCACCGAATGCAAGTTCTTGCGCCGAACTCACTTTAAATTGAGTGCCGAACCAAAACGTGACGACGGTTTCTTGATTTAATTGACACCATATATATATGACGACCATGACCATCGAATCCATCAAGAGCTAGCACACAAATAAAAGTAACCTCGAATTTTTGTTTTACTCCTTCTTCGTTTTAGAAAGTTTAACTTACGAGCATTTCCGCAAGAAGGCCAACTATCTATAAAATTATTAAGAAAAATTTTTCGAGACTGGATATCAATTGAAAAAAAAAAAAAGTCCTTCCCTCTTAAAAGGATACACATGTGCAGGCCCATGTAAACAAAAGTAAAAAGCCATAGTCTGCCGGTTTTCCATCAAATAACCCTACAGTAGAACAACATCAAACGATTGGATTGTAAATTATTATTTACTGTCTTTATCCATCCAAAGATAGGAGAATCGAATCAATGGATGGAACAAAAATAACTCGTAGCCTACAGAAAGTGGAGTTACGTTACCCGTTTCGAGTCGTATAGAATAATTGTAGAGAAAATATAAATTGGCTAAAAATCTGAATCCGGCCTGAACGGGATAGAAGAATAACGCCGTGGCTAGTCGCCATATCTATTTTGATGAAAAGTTTTATCATATATTTAATAATTTTAAAATACCATGGCAAAATCATGAAAATGCATCTTTAAAATTAAAAAAAAAAATACAGAGCCGAATGTATAATCAAGGATCCTTATGTGCCATATTATCCCAGTAATCTAGCTCGTAAATAAAATACAGGGGCGGATACAGTCGCCAGGACGAACTGTGGACCAAGGGCCATCCATTATCCATTGTGGCCAGTCTTATTGGCCACACGTCCGATATTTGTCAGGCCTCACATTAGTAAAGAGCAAACCGATAAGTACCGGTACCTGTGATAACACTACCTTACAAGGGATTTTCACCCCCCTCTCTAGGAAGTTCCGCCCCCTCGAAGCGTAACCTGACCTAACCAGACTAGCAAAGGAAAACTTATCAGTTTGCTCTGTACATGTACCCGAAATCATGTATGTTCTGGCAACATGCACCTGGGCCGGTCAGACCACGTGTATACGCAGCTCTCCTACAGGAGCAATGCAGAATAGAGGAAACCCTAACCATTAAAACGCATGAATAAATTAATTGGCTAATTATCGAACCTATATTCCTGCAAAAAATACACGGGTGCTCCAAAAGTAGTTAGGCAAATGCACAACTTGCAAATGAAGCGCCATTCTACAATGTACAACGAAGCAGCACGGCCTTCTAGATCCTCACAGGTGGCCTAATCTTATGGACTTCCCCATGATGCCACAAATAAATCATCTTTTACTACAAAATGTGCCACCTTTCGGGCACCTTGAAAGCTTTAGCCTATAGATCAAACCTCAGTGGGTTTGAACTGACAATTGTGAGTGAATGTTGATCTTTATGACTATTTGGGTATCACTGTCGTGTCCCTCCATTCGCTAAACCCGGTAGTTGTAATTAAGGCCCAACAATATTGTACTAAACGTAAGCAGCTTGTGGGTTTGATGACAGAGGTTGCCTTTCAGTCTTATTCCGGATATAAGGTTGTAGGGGGTGTGCAGAAAGGCGTTGGTGACCCAGCATCGATGCTGGCAAAAAAGCCATTGAAAAATGCCCTCAGACAAGGGAACATCATTCTATGAGAGCAGCAACGGCAGAAACCCGCTCTTTCAAACTAGGGATGGGTGATCTAAACATTGGAGTGGTATTTCTGAATCATGTCCACTTTGTTTTACACAGTTGCAGCAATATCTAAGCAATATCTAGCATGTAGGAATAAATTTCAGTTCAGTTCAGAACTGAATGGGGATCCAACTGATATCTAACTACAACTTGTAGCAAATGTAAGTTTTATGCAATAGGGCCTAGGTGGTGCTCAGTAGGCCTATGTACCTGTTTTGATGATTATAATACTGCTTTTGGTACTAGGGTACCCATACAAATCAATCAATCAGCTGTTTCCTCTAGCTCAATTGCAAACTGTCCAAGCTATATATGGCTTCAAGATATTTACTATTTACTATACGGTATTTACTATCTGATGTTTTAATCTGAACAGAATTTGGATCAGGTTACTCGTATTATAGTAACTATTGCAAACTAACAAATTATTTACAAATTACCCAAGCAAAAGATAATGACAAATGTTGCTGTATTTTACCTGAAACTTTCTAATCACGAGTTCCGAAATGAGATAGAAATAATATGGGTCCAGGAATCCAAATCTTCCAATTAATGGAAAAACAACCGATAGGGTAAACCAATACTTTGTAAATTTGGGTAAATTACGATACCAATCTGCTACATCAGTCATTTCTATAATTGTAATGGCATAAACAACTTCAAAATAAACATTACTTTTAAAAACACATCATTTCAAAGGCTTAAATATTACGTGGCCTAGAGAATTTTTGGAAGGACAGATGTCGCTGGCGCCTCATTACTACACTTGAGTGCAATTCGAAAGCACAGACGCGTGTAAATAGAAAAATGTTTGCAGGGGGGGGGGGGTGGGAGAAATTAATTAATTAGTTGCCGTATGAAGTCGCTGTGAGGTTGCTCTTGTCTTTCTTCTACAATTTAGATAAAAGGTATCACTTATTTAAAATATGCACTAAAATTTGTGTGTATTTTTCTATGTAAGGGTTTCATTTTGTCACATTCTAGTGTTCAGTATGTTACTTTATTCCATCTCCTTGATATGAGGGGAATATTACCGTAAACAATTCACTTTTGTATGTATTCAATCTTAGGCCTACAATCACATTTTCCTGATAGCTGTTACAAAAATTTACCTAAATGCCTTTTTGCTTTTTATTAAATAATTGACATTTAAGGACATTCATTGTCATTACACACTGAAGGTTTTCAGAACAAAGACAAACAAACGTTCAATAAAATAATTGCCCTCTAAAAGCAAAAATCTGATAATTGTAGCTTATGTCAATGCCCAATATTCTGATGTAAGCTAAGATAAATGCAAAATAACAAATCCAACCCTCTCACTCGTCATCCAGTTCCTTGCTTCACGTAATTGTTCTATTGTGAATATTTAAACAAGATTCAATTCAATACTTTTTGATAGGAAATCAGACAACCAAACAAGATGTCTGGAATTGCAATGGCTCGTTTGGCAGAAGAGCGAAAAGCCTGGAGAAAGGATCATCCATTTGTCAGTTCTTACACATATTCATTTACCTTTGAATATTTTATTCTTATCAATACTGAGATCACATCTTTGCTCTTAATTTATCTTTACGATATATAATTTAACCTTTTCCATATGCATTGTAGGGATTTGTTGCAAAACCGACTAAAAATGGCGATGGAACCCTTAATCTGATGAATTGGGAGTGCTCTATTCCTGGGAAGAAATCTGTACGTGTATTAAAGATGCTTTCTCCTGAAAAAAAATTTTTCCCAAGATGAGGCTTAATTCTCATGCGTATTCCATAGAACTTTGGAACCTCCCAGTAAAAATATCTAATGTATTATTATAAAAAAAGAACTGCAAAAATTACTTTGAAATATTTCAAAAGTACTGTTTTAGTAAAAAAACTGCAATTGTTTCCCAGTTTTCTGCAGTATCCAGTAAAACGAGTTTGACTGGAAATATGATACACATAACTTCAGATTTACCCCTTTAAAAATCACAATAAAAATTTCCCACCATTTCAGACTCCTTGGGAAAGTGGCTTGTACAAGCTAAGGATGATATTCAAGGACGATTATCCTTCGTCTCCACCAAAATGTGCGCTTATCAAATGTTCGTCTTTGGCCCGAGAGTCGAGTGCACTATAACGAAATTTAAGCAATGATTCTTTTTTTCTTCAAGGCAAATTCGAACCGCCATTATTTCATCCGAATGTTTATCCTTCTGGAACTGTATGCTTGTCTTTGCTAGATGAGGAAAAGGATTGGAGACCTGCCATTACGATTAAACAAGTTTGTATAAATCGGATAAAAATTCAAGGTTTTTCATGTTTTTTTTTTACTAAAATATTAAGAATAAAGGCAAAACGTGTGTACTTGTTTAAGATTCTCGTTGGAATTCAGGATCTTTTGAATGATCCCAACATCAAAGATCCTGCCCAAGCAGAAGCGTATACCATTTACTGGTGAGTTCGTTTTTCTCTGGTTACATTGCATCGATCGGCATCGCCTGCTCACGTTTTAAAATGTATTATTTTTTACAATTTTATAGTCAAAACAGGTTAGAGTATGAAAAGCGGGTTCGTGCTCAGGCAAAATCCATGGCTGCCCAGGAATAAGCATTCATTTGAAGATTTTTTTTGCCCACAATCAGTTCTTGGCTTACTTTTTTTGTGATACATGTATTTGCTATTTCTTTCTGTGTAATCCTTTAAATAAGAATTCATTTTTTTTTTGTTATGGGGTTAAATCCCCAGTTTAAATTTTTTTTCTCACCTTGAGTAAAAAAACACCTATGAAGATGATATTAAGACTGCATTGGAGTTGTCTCTTATGTGAGTTTGCAATGGGTAAAGCTCTCTTAATTGTTCTCACATCTATTTACTTGAGGCAGAAAAAACTTGAAATGAGCCAAGCTGCAAATTTTTAAAACTGTTTCTTTTTACATCATTTTTTTCTATTAAAGTTAACAAAATTTCATCCAATGTCGGGATAAAATATGAAATTTCACTAGCAGACCAGCAGTCATCGCCAACCATAACATTCAAGCATGTCCGAAATTTCACTAACTACTGATAACACAACCCATTTATTTTAACAAATTAAGATGTGCTTACCATCAATAAAAAGCTTTAAAAGATTAGGTATAGGCTATCGTCTCGTTTAGTATAATGTATTGTTTGTTTAGTGCTTTGTACGTTTTACTCATGAAACTATTTAATCTCAATAAAATTTATTTCTCGACATTCAATACTACCTTTGTTACAATATCTTTGACTGATATAGAAACTGGAGAAAGCGGGAACTCGTGTATGAAATTTTCTCCTTTTTCGGCACATGCTGACAAACGAGGATCCAGTGGAATACTTCCTACAAAGCAAACGACAACTCGTTCCAATCCCTTACAATTTATCTAATGAAAAAATACAACCCGCTTACCTAGGAAAGGTATGCTGGCATAGTTTGCCAAAGTCTCTCCTCCACCCGAGGAAAATAAGTTGGTGCAATCCTGTTATATTTAATTCAATTAGCTCAGGAGGAATGAAGAGCCAACTTGAGCAACACGTACACGTTCTTACTTGACAAGATGGACACACGAATCCACTCATATTTTCAACAATTCCCAAAATTGGAATACCGGCCTTCTTACAAAAAGTTATTTCCCGCCTGACGTCACCAACGGCGAGGGCTTGTGGCGTGGTGACTAGTACGGCACCATCCGGTCGGTATTTCTTGAGATTCTCCACGACCACGATGTGCTCGTCCGATGTTCCTGGAGGCGTGTCAATAATCAAATAGTCAATTTCCGGCCAACAAACGTCCGTCAAGAATTGCCTGATCATGGCTATAAAAATATAATTGACAATGTTCAACACTTGGATGCACAATTTGCATTGAAAAATTATTACATCCTAAACTTAAATAAATGCACCTGTTTTCTTAGGACCTCTCCAGATAACGGCATCATTTCTATTCTGTAGTAAAAATCCAATAGACATGACGCTGAGATTTTGAATATCATCGGTGAATACTGGAACCCAACTAAATTTCATCGAACAAATACATTCTTTTTTAGTAATCAGAAGTAGGCTTACGCTAATTATTCCACTTATTATTACAAATATTAAATGACCAACCCATCGGGACATTGATGAATGCGATTGTTTTCTAAATTTAACATGCGAGGAATGCTTGGGCCACACAGGTCAATATCGAGTAATCCAACCTAAAATTAGGTAGAAATATTTAAGGACAAACCGATTCTGTTTGAAACTTAACACTCGTCATCTTACAGATTTTTGCCAAGGGCAAAAAAAGCTTGTTTGAACAGGCCGTGTGCATCTCCGAAAAAATGCCGGGTGATCATTTTGTATGCACCATAATAAATGAAAATACGCTGATGGGAAAGTTCAACATAACAGTAAAAGAGCATTCACCTGACGACATTTTTTTGAATTTAGCTATACTTGGCACCACATTAACTTGAAAGCCGTGTTCCCGTGCAACCAGTGCCTGCAAAGCACGGCTTTCAAGTTAGGTAAAGGTTACATCCGACTTCTGCCGATTTTTTCACTTGCACTATAGAAACATCAGGCGCGGTCCCAAAGGGGGGAAAGGATGGGGGATAACTGACCAAGGTGATCGTCTGCCCTTTAAGGCCCCTTTGGCACTCTGTAAAGCTTGGACCCGGTCCCTCGTTACATATCGCCGACCCTGATTGCTCCCCCAGCCCACTTTCTTGCCCAGATCGCCCACCTCCCCAAAACTACATTCCTGGGACTGCTTCCATCCATTGACTACAGTCTGCCAACATGAGTGGTTGCACTAGATGGGGTTTCTACCGACACTTTCATCAGTTTCTAACCGATTATGTCCCAACAATCACGTGAATACATTGGACAGCCTCAGAAAGATGACGCAACGTTGTATCGAATCGGCCGATAAAAACATTGTTTTGGTTGGTGTCGGGTGTAGGTAGAGTTCGACCGATGTCGGCACTGTAACCACTTTCATATGTTCGTGCGGTCTTGGTTATTTGACTGACTTCAACAGATTTCAGCCAACATCGGCAGAAGTCGGATCCAGACCATCCAGTTTAACCTTAGCCTTAAAAGTGGCACCGAGAGGCGAGAGTATAGATATATGTATACACCTGATAAACAATTATCAACCATTTTTGTAACAGCTACAATTTTTCTTTCTGGAGAATCACCAGTGAGAATTTATTTTCCATTCAATAAGCAGGAACACACATAACTCTAAATTATGATCCAAATAAAACCTTAATTAGTCCTACCTTCTTGTTCATCTGTTTCAAAGTTAGTGCCAACTGCACTGCTACTGTGCTTTTCCCAACACCACCTTTACCAGACAAAACAAGGATGACATGCTTGACTTTGGTAAGGCAATCTATCAATTCATATAAAAAACGATTATATATTAATCTTATGTATTAATAGTAGATATGATATATATATATATTTTTGGAATAGAAAATTTCATCTCACCTGTATTGGAATCCATTTTGAATTCCCTCAAAGACGTTCGTAGGCGCCACCTATTGGAGAGAAATATAAAGTATAATAACCTAAATCTACAGGGTGAGCTTAAATTATTTTTAACCCCATTTTAGAAAATGGGTCTAGCATTTTACCTTACCCCTACTTTTTTCCATCAAAAATGGTTTTAAGAGACTATTAAAAACAAAAAAAATGCCTGAAGCTACCGTTCAATGCTTCCAATCATATGTCAATAAATTATGTACCGTACGTTTGCAACTGGGGAACTGGAAACTTTTATGACAGGGAAAGTGGGTGATATTCCCAAGTAAAAAATCCAATTTCTGTAATCAACTGAAAAATTGCTATACATGGGGTGTCCATATATTAAATCATTTTAAAGGTAGTCTACAGAATGGGGATTTACCTGCAAACATAATACAATACTACTACAAACTAAAAGATCAATATATGTAGTACACAGTCTAAATAAAAAACAATTTTCTCCTATAATACCTTATCAAAAATTACAAGTTCCTTATTTCTAAGTATTGATTGTAAAACGATCACCAAATAATGACCAGGGATTATACATTGTACCAACTGGTTTATTTAAAAAATACAAAAGAGGCTAAAAGTAGCCTAGGACCTATACACAAGAAAATACTTGCATAAAAAATTGATTTAATACTTACATTGGCAATGATTTTCATTATAAATGTCCGTTACAGTTCCATTGCAAGTATTTACACAGTATAGGGCCTCATCATCACTTTGGAAAATTAGCATTAAAGGAATCTTCGTGAAGTTTTAAAAGATCGTTCAAAGAATCCAGTTCAATGCGAAGATCTTCCTGCGTACTTTTGTATTCTAAAAAATCTTTCAGTTCCTCTTGGTAGCGAGGACGAACTCGAGCAAATAATAAAAGCAGACCAGCTAAACCTTTAAATATAAAAATGAACACATCAGTCGAATGAACAATAAATTGATTGCAGACAAGTTTTTGGAATAAAAAAAAGTTTGTTTTTGAATTGTTACATGAAAATACTCACCCATTGCTACTGCTGTTGGGAGATTTACAGTTTTGTTTCGAAATAAATAATATATTCCAAAACCACCTGCAGTCATAAAGGCTCCACGTATCATCCCATTGGCTTTCATGTGAACTAACGAGAAACAATTTGACAATTAGAATAAAAGTCCATACAATAGGTTAAAAGTTATGATTTTTCTAAAGGAGGAAAGTATATGAACCCTGCTGCAAAAGTGAGCAGTCCAAGTCCTAGCTTTGTTTAAAAAATGTAAAATATATGAATTTCACATCCATACGATTACAATAAATTCAATTTATTATTGGCATACTCGTTTCCAGTTATAACTCAAGTTGAATCGGGCTATAATTATTACTTCACTATCACTATACAGTATATGTAGGGTGTTTAAAAAATAACTCCCCATTGAAAATTGCAGTCCATAGTACAGTTGCAGAGTCCTGACCTAAAGCCACACATCTTTTTCTTGTGGGGATGGGCCAAGGAGGTTTACTGCACCAAACCACAGACTATGGATCAACCAGAGGATCACATGTGACATGTTCTGACCAACGTACCACCGGAGTTCCTGCTGAAGTCAGTCTAGACTATTCCCAGACAATTACAAAAATGCATGGACAATGCTGGTGCCTATGTGGATTTTTAACACTGCAGAAAAATTTTACCATTCTACTGTCTATGATAAAACTTGTTTTGTAACAATCAACCAATAATTTGTAATTATTAGCAATCTTCAATAAGGAGTTACTTTTCAACCAACCTAGGCCTATGTATATATAATATTGGGACTGTTATGATAAGCGAATTCTGAAAAAGAGTTGTTAGAAAACTACAGAATTTTTACAGTTTCAATGGGCAAAACTTAAATTTGCAGAAAAACTGCAATTTTTTTGTACACCTTTTTTGCATCAGATAAAACAACAGAATTTAAAACTGCAGAACTTCCATAGTCTAAATTCCGATATATTTCAAGTTTTAGGTAACACTTTAATAACGTAAGGCCCCGATACTCCCGCTGCTCTCTTCCAACTTAAAGTGACATTTACTATTTGAAAAGAAAACTTGCCTAGCAAATCTCAACTAAGCATACAAAAATGCAATAGGATTCACATGTTCCAAATTTTTCTTTCATACTGACCAGCTATTTTATTCATGGCCTGTTCAATTTGTGCATCTGAGGATTTTAGTCGAATATCACACTGGGAAATGTATAACTTGGCCAATTTTATCGTTTCCTTAAAATCTGTAATATGCTTTTCCATTTCTTCTTCGTTTAGAACTGAAGTTCTTATATCTCTTAGAAGAGTCCCAGCTTCTTCCACGCTTTTGGCTATTTTCGGTAAGGTCTCATTCACAAACATTATGGATTTTTCCACACGTTTTCGGGCATATAGAAACTCGTCCTCTCGAACTGTGAGCAATAATTCGTCGGCAATGCCCAGAAATAGGTTTACCACGATGACACCTGCCGTCACCTGGGTGAAATTGATGGCCAAATCCCATATTTCGTCGTAATAATTTTTCGCTACTGCGTAAGCCGTTTTTCCCCAAGGACTTTCAAGAAATGACACCACTTCGTCCAAAGCGGCATTTACGGTGTCTAAATAGCTCGGAGAAGCCATTAGTGAACTTCCCGCAGGATCGCCTACCGAACTTTCCGTATGACGTAATGCCCTTTTCTTCCTTAAAGGTTCAACGTTCTCGATTATCCCTTTCAATTTTGTCACAAAAGTTAACATTTTCTGAAGATCTTCGCCTTCAACTGCAGTTGAAGCAGGTGCTTCCACCGCTCGATCTTGCATCTTGGCTTACGAAAAAGGGCAGTACACTTAATCTAATGGAGAAAGAAAAAGTATACATTGTATTCAAACGGCTTACAGCCAAACCACAACTTCAAATTTCCAGCCTAGTATGGGTACCTACAACAAGATCATAGAAATAGAAAGTTTGGGAATTCTGGGCAATTCTACGCCCAGTGCTGGGTCAATGACATACCAATCCAATCCCAATCACAATATTATTATTCCTGACTTAGCCAGTTCTCCAAATGACAGTTCAATAGGGACTGGCAAATTAATCGGAGTTAAATCTTCAGCTGCTAACATTAAAATTCCACCGGATTTCTAACGATTTTAGATTAGATTGAGGCATTTTTAAAAATGCAACTCCTTGCAATTCTCACAGATGGCAGAATAATTTATTTGTAATAAACCGCACTGCAGATTTTGATTGATTTCTGCAGTAAAAATTGCAAAATGAAACCTCAATCTAACGTTTTATGAAACAGATCTGCAGTAAATTTGTAGGCCTATATACCAATGAAAGAATGTAGGCAGGCCTTTTCCTTTCTGGAAAATGTTCTGGAAAATAAATATACTTCTATGGTAGATACCCTTGCATTAGGGTATCTACCATAGAAGTATATTTATTTCACAAAACTTCTGAAATCAAGGGCAGATGCAGGGGAGGGATCAAGGGACGCAATGGGAGCAACTGCTCACCCCCTTAGCCAGAGAAAATTGCCCTCCCCTCCCTTTTAACATTAAATTATTGCCCCCCCCCCACCACCACACCCTTAGCAAATATCAGCAGGGGTGGATAAAGGATTTTGCTAGGTGGGGGGATGGAGTACGTAGCAATCACATGTTACAGCTTTGGGGAGGGCAATTTTCTCTGGATACTAGGCGGCCATTTTTGCTGGCTTAGGAGGGGGGGGGGGGAAGTAAATTGTCCCCTTTGCTTTCCCCCCCCCCTGTATCTGCCCTTGGATGCCAAGAAATGTCGGCCTATTTAAAAAATGATACTGGATACTCTAGCTTAGACAACATATCTCCGCATGCAAATTTCCACCTACAAGAGGCATACAGGCCTATTGAATTGATTGTCGGCTCCCCGTTTATAATAGAAGTTATGGATGCACGTACGTGCTTATAAAAGATGACAAATGTTGGTGTCATCCCGTTTCGCCTCTATTTTTTCCATTTTTCTTCTATACTCCGTGACAGGTTAACTAAAAATTTGTCTACCTCGCAACGGGCTATACTTTTAGTACATATATAATCATTCAATTGAATAATTGATACATGGTTTCGCGCAAGCGAGGACACCGCCCTCCTAAAATCATGGTCAAAGTTTGAGGCCCGGTCGCTTAATGTTTCACTACCATTTTAGTTACCCTGTCGCGGAGCACATGCCAAAATCCAACCCTATGGTTCCCCTTTCGCCTTAAATTTTATATTAGTTCTATGGGTAAGGCAAACCGGGAAAAGGCGGAAAGGGCCGTAGCCCAAATGTTAAGACAAATCTGATATGATGGCCTTCCCTGTTACTTCCCTTTGGACTCCAGGTGTCACCATCAGAGATTATTGAATACTAGTAATTTAGTAATACTAATATTATTTAATAATCTCTGTCACCTAGCAAAACATTTTAAATTTCCTTTTTATTTAAATGGCGGGTGCGCTGACGAATCATTGAGGAAAACGTAAGAAGAAATTACTTTTTCACTTAATCTCATGCACTTTCACAAAATAATCTTCTTAAATACTCTCCAGGGCAACCAAGTCCCTCGCAATAAACTTCATCATGCTCGGAGGAAATGGGGGGATAAGGTATAGTCATTGCGACATAGCTTGATATGAGGAGGGTGATATGGTGCGGTGGTTGTCATGATTTAAATCACCTTTATATAAATCATGAATTAAATAATTTGATTTTCTTTATATCACTGACGTCGTAAGTTAAATCATCGATGTAAAAATATCAACAAATAGCTGAAGAACATATTTTTCACTGGTTTCAATGCCGCGAATTAATGGATTAAATTTAATTTAACATTTTAAAGTAAATTTATATGTAGTTCACACTAGGTATTTTACAACAAGGTTATCGATTTCCCAAATTGCTTTGTCACCTTTAACCCCTCCTTGGTGAGCTGCTTTTAAAGGGAATTTGTATCCTATTATTATCCAAATAGTTTAAAAACCAATTGAACAAATTCAATTGATAAATAAAAATAGCAAAAAAATATGATTTAAATAAAAAAAGAAAATTTCTTTTCTTTGTGCCTTTATAATATTCAAGTCCTCATTTTACAAAATATTCAAAATGAAACATTGATTTTTAAATGGCCAAGTTGAAGCACTCGTAGACATTAAAATGAGCCTCACTTTCGAACAAGTTATTTATAAAATTATGGCAATAAAAAGTTAATAAAATAATGTGCATTGAGAAATTAAAAATATTTAATCCAACTTACCATTAATTAATTATGACTTTTGTAGGACCTTGAATTATATTATTGATGGAAAATACTTGTGCACTCAACAACACCATATCTCCCAAAGGGGGAAAGGGGAGGAGGAGGGGGATCATACCATATAATAGCGGTGCGGTGGGTCTATGGCAAGACTTAAATAAGTCCGTAATTTTTGGGGCAATAGAGGAAAGTTACAGGCTGGTCACAAGTTCTGTAACCCCTAAATACCGTTTACAGTATTGTTTCGAATAAGAGCCCATACTCGAATAACTGCCCAGTCTATCGTATTTACCATAGGTATAAGAGCCCAGCATCATGTGATATTTAAGTTGTTCACACTTACTAAATATGAATGGATGTGAGTGACAATACTAAATGCAGCAAAATTTCCATATTGAAAATATCCCGACGTTTGCCAAATACACGTTAGGCGCCATTTTTACACAATTTCAGCAGACCCTGAAAGTTGGTGGTGCCCTCTAGCACATGCTGTTGTTCCACGAGAGCCGATGCCTTTCATCCAGTAGAGGGCGCTACACACCGTAGATAAAATGGAGCCTACTTGGGCTTTGCATTTTCAACCATATTCATGTATTAGGGACATTTTATTTATTGATTGGTGGGCTCAAATCCAATTGCAATCCCCGTGCCTTTTCTAATTTTTAATGCTCTCTCTCTCACATTTTGAAAAAAAAGTACTCAAAGTTTCGCGATGACAATGCTTTTTTTATACATGGGGGACTCAAACGTGGACCCCCCACATGCATTTCCCAATTTCTCCCTCGTTATTAACTTTATTGCCTTTTATAACTTGATCCAGACTATTATTATTAGTGGGTTTATAATTTTATCCTATTTAGTGAAATGCACGTCATAAAAAAAGTCGTAGGCGAACTTCCAAGAATAAAAAACAATGTGTCATTTTTATGTTTACCAACAGGTTAGAGAGGGATGATGATGTCACGAATGTGTGACGTTTTGTAATTTCAAATTATAAAATAGCCTAAAACCATTTTACCATCATGGGAGAATACTCTTTCGGTCCAAATGTTAATAATGCTTACCTTGAAAAATGTTTTGATATTTTCAAAATCCAATGACTTGGAGCAAATCAAACGATGATGAAATCCATTGTTGTGGCGCCTCTTGCCTCTTGCTTCATAGGGAATAGTCAATAGCCCATATAAGGTAAAATGTGGGCAACAGCCACCCTGACGTCATTCCTCGATTATCCCGCCTACTTTGCATTCTTTAGCTTGCTATTGGTCGGTTGTCTCGCGCGCCGTTTTGCCATTGGTTGGCTTCCCACCGGAGGCTTCAGGAATGTTCCAGATTTCAGTCGAACGTTCGAATGTTAAAATAAAATGTCGTTTTTCCCGTCTTCTGAAAATCCTTCAAGAAGGTTTCGACCGAGGAGAGACATTTTACGCGATACGAGTCCTGAAAACGATATGTTTTTTGAATCGCCTTCTACATTTGGATTAGCAAGGAGTCATTTAGCTGATAGAGTAAGTTAATTTATATAGGATTTTTGTTGGGTTTCTTATACGGGATGATAATGCTTAAAAAAAAGTATTATGAGGGGGGGAAGTTGGGACTTCAATATTGACGCTGATGCTATTTTTAGTTTGATCTGTGTGTTGTAAACTTTCTCTTTCTCTCGCTTCACTGAAATAGGTTTTTTTTCTTTTAAAAAAATCGGCAAACTGCGAAATTATGAGGAAAATAGGGCAAGAACGTGAAAATAGAATAACATTTATTTATTTTTTTGAGAGAGAGAGAGAAGTGCGTAGAAAATCCAGGTTTTCTTATAGTAGGCGGGGCTACTAGGGCCAAGACTCTTGACACGAGATGGGTAACTAGATTTCCTGACGTTTTAAACAGAAGTGAGATAATGACTTGCAGAAATTGAATTGAGGAGCTAGTAGTACAAGTGGACTTGACAACAGAACTTTTGAGGAAGCTCATTTAACCTGTCGTTCTATTCTTTTTTTACAGCTTGGCAGTTCTGTGTTTGAAGATTTTCCCACCCGTCGAAACATGCGTTCTTTTCCCAGTCGTACCGATTCGCCCACTTTCGGCAGTCTCCATCGCCATCGCCCTTCAAATTGGGGGACGACATCCGACAATCTTGGTTCTCAGGAATCTTCGCCCACCGCCGAGAGTCGGGGTGCAAACGTGCGGCAACCTTTTTTCCAAAGATCCGATAGCATCCCAGTGCGTGTTGCGCACGAATCCCGCCACGGTTCCAGGTCCAGCACCCCGGAATCGACCGGTTCGGGCCATTCCCACGGCAGCAGTCACTCCAGGCCACACTCGAATGGCACGGATTCGAACGTTGACAGCTCACGCGAAGATGGCACGATTCACGAAGGTGTCGAAGAACATCCCGGCGTGGCGTCCAGGGCGGGACGCCCCACTTTCACGGCCAGCCGTCAGCCCAAGGTCCACCACATACCGATACACGTGGAACCTAGAGATGGATCCCATCCGGTCGTCCTCACGCCACCTGCCGAAGCGGCCAACTGCAGGGCGCCTCCGGACTTGACGAGGCACGAATCTCCGGCATCGACCGGGCGAGTCGCCGGTCGAACGCCCACTGTGCCGGCGTCGAATGCCGCGCCGGATGCCCCAGATTCTCGCGAACACCGGCAGAAAAACGAAGGCGGTAATTCTACTGCAGGCGAGGACGAAAGAAAGTCGAGGCCTATACCGATGGCCAAGCCCCAGAGTACCAGTGAAACCGAAGTGACAGTGACATTGCCCGTTCCAGATAAGAAAAAGAAAACCGCCGTGGAAGCGGTGAACGAAGTGGGCAAGGACGTGGAAAGTCTCCGTAAATGTGTCGACCAATTTGAGGGAACGCGTGGTGATAAACAATACTTGTACTTAGACGAGATGTTGACCAGAGACCTTATTAAGTTGGACAACATTTGCACCGACGGAGACGACGAACTGCGTAAATCCAGGAGGGCCGTCATTGTTGCCATCAATGGTTGCATTCAGGCGTTGGAAGCGAAAGTGGCAGCTGCCGAAGGCGACATGAAGAAAGAAGGGGCTGGAGAAGCAGCCACCATAGATGGAAATCTAGTGGCCGACGGTCTGAAGGAAGGCGAACGGGCTCCCGGAGATGATTCTGCCAATGCGGAAAAAATGGACATTTCCAGAGAAGACACGAATGGGGAGAAACCTCCAGAAACCGAACTCGCTGGCGGCATACCGGTCGTGCAAGAATCGGAGGCTCGAGCTTCTCCGGAGCGATGCGTCGACGACAGATCCGAGATTACGACAGAAGGAGCATCGGCGCCCGTACCCAATGTCCAGGAGCCCGCAAAATCGATGGAAACTGACCAGCCCGGCCCGTCCGAAAACGTTGCTGCGACACCGATGGAAACCAGCGTGTGATTTTAAAGAGCCTCTCCACGTTGTTCCTGATTGCCGTACATCTACGAATCTCTTTTTTTTGTCTCTTTGTAGATAGTTTCAAATTTAAAAGTATTTGTAAAATAACACGTTTATTCTTATTAGATTTATGTGACGTCCCAGAAACGTTTGTAAATGTTATTATTGTATACTTTATTTAAATAATGTTGCACACGCATGTTTTATTCCACTTCTTAATCTGTTCATACACAAATTGGAGTGAAAAAAATAAACTTCTTAATAAATTGCACGTAATTGTCGAGTTCTTCGCTCGTAACCGAATCCACAGGTTTCTAACTAGAACTAAACGTGGTACACAATTTCGCCGCGGTTCGTTATTCCCAATTTTGCATCACTTTGTCGTAATCGGCCGAACCGATAAAAGGTAAGTCCACGCTTCTACAAAATTGGAAAGCTGTTACATTTTGGGTTACAGTCACGCTTACAAAAAGCCACGTAGAATAGCTCACCGTATCATGAGTTCCCCACAATATGGGCATTCGGCGGCCAATATGGCATCCAATTCGACCTGCAATATATTCGGTAATATTATCATCGGAAAATGTAACCTCCGTCGATTCATTTCGGACTTTCGATGAAAGGCTCACTTTTGCATCTTCTTTGGAGTTTGAAGCAGACTGCGTTCCCGATTCGTCCCTGCCTCCATAATGACTCAGATGTTTTTGAATGTCTTCCACGCGTTGTCTCTTAAGATTATTCAAATGGGGTACAACCTAATCGATTGAATTATAAAAATATCATTCATTCCTCGAATGTAGAATTTCGTTTTACCAGTACCAGAAATTTGTGTCACTTGCCTCTGCCACCAAACAATCCACGTGAAACATGTGGAGACAAGGGAAGGAATAAAAGGAACGCGACAAAACTGCGTAACCACAAACGACGCACTTGTTCTGGGACGAAACCATCGTGTATCTGCAATATAAATGATTAGAAAAAAAAAGAACCGAATGGCAAGATTTATATTCTACGCTGACAATGAAGTTAGGCTTACTTATTTCTGAATGTGCGCGTCTCCGATCTTATTTCTTTGGTGCTCTGAGTTGCTTCTTCCATTTCTTCTTTCAATCCCTCGATGTGTTGATTATATTCGAGCAAAGATTGGCAAATGGCATCCTACATCGGGGCAATGTAGAGAAGTTAGGAATAATTTAAGGGGGCTGTCCACACTTTTAACAGCGTGGGCCTATATGGGGATTTCAATGTTAAATTAGTTTTCTTCAAACTGTTCTACCTCGAGAACGGGTGAAAGTTCAAAGATGGGGTTTGAGTTTTTAAAAGATTATTAATTTTACTAAAAACTGATGCACGATTATGACGTCACGTGCATTCCGAATGTAGTTATCGATTTTCAAAGTCGACCGTTC
>JAQIXP010001413.1:0-18543 GCA_034700285.1 Proteroiulus fuscus | reverse complement strand
AATACCAGGCAAAATGGCAATAATACTATCACATGTCAACTCTAAAATTATACCGAATATTTACCAGGGCGTTTACCGAGCGTTTACCAACATTTCCTCGTCATTTTATACAAAACAGGGATTTTTCGGAAAGGTCTAAATACATGAATTACTAACAAAATAACAGCAATTACTTGATATAATAGTGAAATATCTGAAATATTTATATGAATTTTGTTAAAATAATGACATGTTTTTTTGCATTTTGCCGTTTACCGAAACTGTCCCAGAACATACATATCTATACTACTATCAAAGATTATAAACGATTAACTGAGCCCATGTTACATGTGAGGTCAACTGGACTTAGTTCAATATAGAATAGGTTTGAAAGGGAATTACATTTTGAAGAACTTATAAATCTATTTGCAATGAAAATTAAAATTTAAAGTATAATTTGCAAAATGGTAATTCTAAATGAAACTATATTTATACATTCAATACAGCATTCAAATATAAAAAATGAATATAGAACCAATTGTATTTTGAAATATGTAAAATAACTTGGAATAATTAGAAACAGTTTCATTACTATATAGGTGCATTTTTTTAAGTAAATGCCTTGAAGAGTCTGTTTGAAAAAGTTCAAATTTTAAGGAATTGTATTGAGAGGGGCCTCATTTTAATGTATGGCATCCAGTTGCCATGTTGGGTTGATGCGGCCCTTAGATAATCACATCCCATGGTATATGGATTTGTTATGCTAAAATTTCCATTATTATATATTATGTGAAATAAGATTCTAAGTTATAAGGCCTACAATACTGAATGAATGTGAAAAACATTAAAAAAAATTGCTATGTGAAATTTGTGAAAAAGTAGATAAGCTATTGCCCTTGTCACATCTTTACAATTTTTATTCAAAATTGTGAACTTACTTGTGCATTGTATTCATTAGGCCGTGGGCTACAGGAAACGCAGAAGAATTACGCAGAAATGAAAACGGTGGTAAAGAATTGCATTTTTTTAACTGATTGAAAAACTTATTTACAGTGATTTGAGTTCATCAGTTATATATATATATCCTTGGTAGAAGCAAATACCACGATGCTTTATATTGGTCACCAGTTGCTAAATGAAATTGTGACAATTAAATGTGTGGCCAAGTGATTAGTGGTGATTAGGTTGATTAGTGAAATTAATTGCTGTAAATAAATTGCTGAAAATTTCAATAAGAACTTTTTTTGGTGAAAAATCCTTGAGTTGTTCGTTTGTTTTGTCATTTGTCCAAAAATTATATTTACAAAGATTCCTGTTATTTGGACACACCCACATCTTTGTCAACTTTTGTAGAAAAAGGACCCACATCACTCACCCACCCTAATAGTTGACGTCATCATTTTCTTGAATGATGAAATTTTTAAATCTGGCCAAATATCTATTTTTATGCTGTTAAAATTTAAAAGTGAACTTTGGCTGACTTTTATTGTTTGATATAAAAATGTAATGTAATGTAATGTAAAATGTGTTTGATGAAAAATGTAACACAAGCCCAATATTGTTTATGTCAACTCAGTGATGAAACCTCTTACACCATCAAACAGCCCATGTGACTCCTTATTAGTTAACTTTTTGGCAATATGGGACCTACCCATTTAAGTGCAAATGTAATTTATGCAAGGCCCTTTGGGTCTCGCAACAACATCCCGTGTCTTTGACATGGGGAAGAAAACTGGGACTGTTGAAGAAATTCAATTTTTTTTGTTAAGTTCTTACTTGTAAAATGCAAATTTCCGCTGAAATTTCTTTTTTTTATTCCTAATAAAAAATACAGTGGCATAGCGAGGGGGGAAGGCGGGCCTTGCATGGCCTAAATAGGCTTTTTAGGTGATTTTTAGCATTTTTGAGCAAAAAAGTTGCCTGTGGTGCCAATTCTTGTCAAATTTTTACAACTATTCAGTAGTGGATCCAAGAGAGTGACATGGAGGGCCATGTCCCCCCCTAAAGGAACAAAATAGGTGCCCATTACCTGTTGACCATTGTGCCCCTCTATCCAAAACTATTGAAAAATTGTGAAATTAACTTGATCTATTCTGCTACCGAATGCTAAGTCGAAATTTTTTTAATTTTTCACTTCCTTTGTGAGTGTTTTTGAGAAAAAAATTGCCTGTGGTGCAATATTGTGCCAATTTTGTACAAAAAAGTTCAAATTGTTGTCTGCAACCCAAATTTAAAAAAAAATTTAGTTAGGATTCCTTCTTCCTCCCCTCCTACGGTGGCTATAGGGACAAAACATAATAACAAATGAATACAAACTGAGGGAATATCAAAACACTCTCCCCAAATGGAAAACACTTTTCCAAAATGGAAAACACTCTTCCTAAATGGAAAACACTCTCTCCAAATGAAAAGCACTCTCCACAAATGGAAAACACTCTCCCCAAATGGAAAACAATCTCTCCAAATGGAAAACACTCTCCCCAAATGAAAAACACTCTCTCCAAACGGAAAACACTTTTCCCCCAAATAGAAAACACTTATCCTAATGTAAAAATATATGTTAGTAATGCCATCTAGTGACTAAAATATTAACTCAATTTTACCTCAAAAATTTTTCCTTTGTCTCGAACCTGTGCCACTCTATCTTTGTGTATGATACCATTTTCCATCACTTTATTCACATCAATTATTTTTAAAAAATTTCTACAATCAAAAGTCTAAGGGTGCGTTCATGTAACCAGCTGAGAGCGAGTAAGCTGCAGCTCAGAGCTGATAGCATTGTTTTTGCCATACTAATCGTATGACAAAAACAACATTATCAGCTTTGAGCTGCAGCTTACTCGCTCTAAGCTGCTTACATGAACGCACCCTAATGCTCTGTTCAAACTGTGGAGTATTAATTGTTTTCAGTCTGTGCAAATTCTGCAATATTTGTTTCTGTAGCTTGGACCCAACATTGCCTAAAAATGAGCCTATATCATCCAGTCCGTCAAGCAGTAGGAATGCTGCTAATTTAAGAAACTCAGTTCAAAGGCCATTAGACTTTTGGAAGTTTGGGCATAGCCCTAGACCTAGCAGCACTAATTTAGGAATGCTAAAGCATGTAAAAGCATCACATGAAAATGACCAAGATGATTTTGAAAATTCTTCTAGCAAATGGGCAGGCTTCCAAGGAAAGGAAAATACCAAATTTGAAAAGGCACAGCAAGTTAAACTTGAACATGTTCAAGTAAGTGTTCCTTTGTGTCCACTCCATGTGAATGAAAGGATTTTTTAAAAAAAATTGTTTATACAACATAGATCAACATTGGTCATGCCATATCTGGTGATGGCATGCTGAAGATTCTGCATGGCTCTTTGATACCTGTGACCACTCACACTATGGTTAAGGAGGAAGCTTTAATAAAACTTGCAATGGAGAAGCATCACACCCATAATCAAGCAATGGAAAAATTTTATTATGTGCTGCTGTATCCTGACATGAAAAGGATTACATGGGCTAAAGTTTTGTGCTGTATCATGCTTGAGGGATGATGACGTCACCTTTGTTTTGCGATACAGGGAGAGACGGTACACTTAGTCAAAAATGTAAGTTTTCTTACATTTCTGACAGCTGTTCCATCACTTGTTTTTGTCATCGTACTGTTTTGCATTTATCGCTTAGTTTTTACAGGCAGACAATACAGTGCATGCCCTTAACCTTGGTTAGTGAATTTTTTTTAAATTAATCAACAAAGCAGACATTATGCTTTTGTTTCTCAAATGTGTGTAAACAAAATAATATAACAGATTTAAAAACAATTATAATTTAATCACAATTAAATATCGATGGATTAATTCAGATCAAGTAGTGAATAAGCCATCGAATGCTTTTGAGATTTTGAGTTTTTAAGGAAAAAAACAATTTAGAAACAAACCGATAGCTTTTAATTCAGAAGTGACGAATATGCCAATTTTTCAAAAATGAGATAATTGTACCATTATCAGGCGTGGTCAAACGGGGCGGGGGGGAGGGTCGAGTGGCGGGCGGTCGTGACAAGTGCCTATCCCAAAATAAGCTTCTAATTTAAGGCATTTTTTTGCGCCGGCTTGCCCCGGCACCAAATTAAACTTTTCCTACCCCAATCGCCCCCCCCCACCAACATCACTTTTTTACATGATCGCCCCCTCCCCCCTATAAAAAATGTATTCAATATTCAATATGCAAAAATTATAGATGCGCACATTTGCTACTTCACACTTAATTTATTTGGCTTTCCTGTAAAATTAATCAAAGCCAAACTAGCAAATTTGCATTTGTAAGCCTTTTAATTCTCAATTAAATTAGTTAATTAATTTACTAATTTAATTATTTAACAAAAATTAGCACATTCCCTATAAAATAAATGAATTTTCTCATCTGTTCACCAAATTTCACTCTTATAACATTGTTTATTTCCACGTTATACCTATTCCCTCATAAAATTGTGTGTACCGTTGTTTGTATTAAATTTTGTCGTTATGCTGTTTAGTATTTGCAATGGTATTTCCTTCATAAAGGCAACAAAGAACGCTAAATTTGGCATTCTTTGATTTTCCAAAGACGGTGAAATTTTGCAGAACGATCATGTGAACGTTTTGTGAAACGTTTCTGCACAAAACTATCATTTTATGAGGCGCATTCCTTGTTTGTGCAACGTATTCCCAAAAACGTCATAGTCTCTCTAAAAACTGCAATACGCAATGGCACAAAAATTTAGCCTCAAATCTTCCAGGAAAAAAATTCCTTTCACTTTTAAAGGCTACAAAGATGAATTTGGAAAAACCTATCAGCAGATTAACTTATACCTTTGCAAATCAGAGTTGTATGCTGGTAAGTACAGATGTTTAATGCATCACTATTAGATGTCCTTAATTTAATTGTTTGATAGACCAGCTTCTTTCATAGATTACACACTATAAAACTTAATGTTGCTAACTTTTGTTATTTAAAATTTTATGCATTAGAATATGCAGAAGAAGATTCAGAAGTTAATGAAAGAGAGAAGGTTCATGATTTTGAGCAGAATAGAAAGGTGTAGTACATTTTGAGTTTAGCATTAAAACCTTGGATCTTGGTGCTAACCCTTGTAATTGAATACTTTTTTTCACATAATGTACATACATTTTCTCTGGTCTGAATGGCATGGTCTGAGTTTTAATTCCTAATTCATTTTGTTTCAATGTGCCTTTACAGGTAACTGACAACAATAGTGGAGATGAAAATGAGAATGATGTAATGTTAACATGGGCCAATGAAGAAAGATTTCAGGATAGGATGGAATTGCACAATTATGCTGCTAACTCCACTAATTATCATAACAGTGATGTAAGAAAGAATTATTTGCTTTACACATTGCAATTGATACACATTAGCCTTGTTGCCCTGTTTTATTAGATTACAGATCCCTGTAATTACAGCACTTACAACCACTATTGTGACTTACTTGATGAGCATAATGATGTTGACCAAATGCAGAAACCAAGTTTTGCAATGCAAGATAATGACAGGTATAAGAGAGGTGCTTTCAAACTTAAATATCATATATCATGAAGAAAAACTACCATACTAACTTCCATACCCCAAGAAAATATGCTGTGAGGTTTACTGTGATAGGCCTCTAGTAGGCAGAAATGTGTACTTAATAAGTGTACATAGATTATAACAATTATGTTCTAGCAAGCATCCCTGTAAAAATGAGTAGTTTTTTTTTGTATAACATCCAAATAAACAAACTTGGACAGTTCAAAATTTATTTCAAATAACTTTTTTATAAATTGTGTTATAATCTACATTAGCATTTATTTTATTTTTAGTGGTACTTTCATGAGAGAATCATTAAAAGATTGGCAAACAAGAACGCCGTGCACTTCAAAGGACACCGAAGAAGTTATTCGAGTTAGATGTAAACATGTTTGGGCAGATGCACTAAGAGCAATTTCAAGAACAACCTTTAAGAAAAACCTTCCACTCAACATCTATTTTATTGGAGAAGAAGCAGCAGATGCTGGTGGCCCTAAGAGGGAATTTTTTCATTTAGTTTTATTAGACATGAAGGACAACTCTATGCTATTCAATACTTGCAATGAATTCTGCATATTTGAGTCCAACCCCACAAAGTTACAAAATCAGGAATATTATTATGCTGGAGTAGTAACCACAATGTCGCTTTTATATGGTAGACCTAGTATCCAGTTTATCTCCCCAACAACAACTAAATACATTTTTGAGATTGACGAGATGATGCTGCAACCCTCAAGATCTGAAATTCCATCTCTGTGGATCCGTTCATTTATTAACAAGGTAAATTTGCTTTATCTCAATTCCTTGCTTAATTAATGATGGATGTTCATATTGCATTCATTTATATTATAGATAGAAAATTCCTCAACAGAAGATGAGTATGCAGCTGTAATAAATGAAGTCCAATCTACCATTTTGGATATTAGTGTTGCCCCACTCCCATTTCTAAAAAAGCTATTAGTATGCAACTGATCGTCCATAAAAATCTATTGTCAATTCGACAGTACTCAAAAGGCCTGCATTCTTTAGGGCTGTTAGATGTCTGCAAGGAAAATACTTCAGTGATGTTTCCCTTGTTTTCATCTGCTCTCAAGGCAATCTCATCAAAGGAATTTCGAGAGCTTATCGACCTCCAGTTTTCACCTGATGGTTCTAATTTAAGAGAAGGAGAGGAAGCAACAGTTCTTTGTTGGGAAGAGTATATTGATTCCATTACAGACAAAGCAGGAGTAATTTCTTTGGAAGAATTGTTAATTTTCATTACAGGATGTAGTCGTTTTCCACCATTGGGATTGCCGAAGAAGATTTCGATTAAGTTTTACAAGGAAAAAGGAAGATTACCGCATGCTTCAACATGTTCCTTAGAGCTATTTCTTCCTCTTGCAGGTGACGATTTTTACAATTTTGAGATGATTAACAGGGCTTTAGAAAGCCATGGCTTTGGCAATATATAAAGCATAATAATAGGTGTATTTTGTCAATGTTACTTTGTTATCATTTTACAAAAGCATCTGAACATGAAGCATTTTTTTTGTGACATCTGTTGTTGCTTCATATTAGATAATAATGCCAGTAACCTAAAGGGTTATACACTCGTAAGTAGTATAGTACCCCTATATGGAGGAAGTAAGTGGTGACATCTGGTTTGTGGTTTTCCTCTGATGCCACAATAGGGGGTTTTGGGGGTGGAATCCCCCCGCCCTTGTGATGTCACAACCAATAGAAAGGAAGGGAAAAACCAGTTTTCTCAAATTTTGTTTGTATTTACCTCCTAACCCAGTGACGTCACATCTGGAGGTAAGGTGGAAAAAACCTGTTTGTCCCACAATGCAATGGGTCAAAACAAAAACCTGAAAGCACATCTGAAGGCACAAAACTGGTTAGGAAAGAAAATACCCACAATGCAATGGGATATGACAAAAATGCAAAACATAACAAAAAACCCATTTTAAGCCCACTGAAAGCCCTTCTGAAGACGCAAAACCGGTTATTAGTAGAAAAATACCAACAATGCAATGGGGGAGAACAAAACCACTGTCAGGAAAGAGAGTACTACTAATGCTATGGGTATATTAATAAATGCATGAAGAATAAGACTGAAGCACACTGAAAGCACTTCTAAATGCACAAAACTGGTTATAAAAGGAAATCCCCACAATGCAGTCTGGTAAAGCAACTAAGATAATTCAAGTTTTTTTCCAATATAACATAAAACAAAATGTTGAGACAATACATAATGAAAGAACTGTATTTATTGAAAAGAATACAATTACATAACAACAGACCTCCAATGTTGTTTGAACTCCAAAACCTCTCTAAAGAAAACATTTAAGTTAATATGATAATCATTTAAAATGTTGAGACTGTGATAAATGCAGTGGGGGAAGTCATTAGTAAAGGCACTAAATAGAGCTACCAATTCTATACGAAAGGGCATTCATCCTACCAAGACTTAAATGTGGGGCATATCATACATAGTAACATCTTTATAATCACGATTATATTCAAGGCATATTTCATTTGAAGAAAAAGGTATATAATGATCAAATAATGAGTATTGTTCGAAAGTTTTATTTTTCAAATGTTCATCACAAATAAGGCACATCTTTAATTTATCAAGCTGCATGAAAGCGAATATCACCAACAGATTTCTAATGGTATATTCACTCATGTAGGATATGTAGCTATATTGTGGTGTGAGGAATTTTACAATTGATCGTAATGTCAAGTCTTGAAATTTCAGTAATACATCATGAGCAGGATCATCAAAAAGTTGAGGGTTTAACAAAGCATTCCAAGGTTGGTTTTGTAGCTTATGGTAGTTATCATACAGGCAAGGAAGCCAGCTGCGCAATTTCTATTCTTTGCATAAGGTGTCTACACACCAAATGTGATTGTCAGCAATGCGTGAGCAACATTAAAGGACTTTTAGGGGATCAATATGTCTCAAGAATTCCAATATTTCTTTGAATGATGTGTGATGCTGTTGTAAGACAACATACAATACTGCCAAATATAAGTTGCTTGTGGTACAGTCTATACATATGCAGTCACGTTTTTTCCTGCCATGAAGCTTGAGAATAATGTTTGTGAAACATGGCATTTTACCATAGCATTTTTCTTTGTCAGTGAGATAAGCATAGGCATTGCCGGTGTCGTATTCTGATTCATCAGTTTATGACTCAATGATGATGATGGAGTCAGTATCACTCAAATCAGCATCAGATTCTTTAAAGGCAGGTTGTTCATTAGCCTCCAGCTTGTCTGCAAAGTCTACTTCATCCATCACAGGAATCTCAAAAGTATCAGACATAAATACTAGATTTGAAGTTTTATCCAGCATTACTTAAAATAAACTTGCATAATTGAAACATGGATTTAAACTGAAGAAATGATCACTAGATTAAGAGTACTCAAAACTGTTTTAAACAATCACAGGACTGGGTGACCAATGAGAGAAGGGGTGGTGTATAGTGTAGGTGGTAATAGTTGAACCATCATTGGTTGAATGTGCCGATCCAATGAATAAGGGGTATGCAAGTGGGGTAAGGTGGTTGGTGAACCAATGAGAACACCAAATACTTGAGTAACCAATTGGCAATGCTCAAGATGAATTATATAAACATGTCCACAATGCATTCTGGCACCAGCCTGCAAAGTAAGACACATAAAATATTTTGTAATAAGAAAGAAGTGATAAAAAATGGAGCAACAGCCACCAAGTGGAGCCGGAATTAACTCGCCCGTGCAAGTACCAGCGGACTGAAGGCAATCTGCCACCACCACCACCACCACCACCACCTGTGAAAGTTGTACCAGAGCTGGATCCAATAATGTTCCAGATTCAAGGTGAGCGATACCTCTCAGCTGGTTACTTCAAGGGGCAATTATATGTACAAATTCAATTGTACAATCTCGACAAAGACACAGGCAGACCTTTGTCTGTCAAATATGGACAAAACTTTTTGCAAATTCAATGGGAACGTCTGAAAGTTTTAATGCCTTATTTGGATCGTGATATGGCTACACTGGCAACCAAAAACCAGCAGCAGCCACATTAACTGAAACTTTATTTTCTGTACAGTAGAAGTTCTAAAAATGCCTGAACAACAGGTGCAGCCAGCAATAATGCTCATCAAGGCAAAAAGGGGCAGGGGTACCTCGTCGTCTTAGTCTGCGCAAGACCAAGCCAACTAAAGCATCGGTCACTGTACCACCAGCTACAACCCAGCCAGCCATCAATGCAAACATCTCAGAGGAGATTGATTGGAAACAATTAGATGAAGATGTTTTTCAAGGCCATCATCTTGAAAGCCTGTTACAATTGGCTTTAATAAATCTTATCATGGATTTACAGCCAAAGGCAGCCAAATCATTGTGCTATGGCTGTATGTATAATAAGCCATCACAGAGCGATCATCACTTTTGCTTGGATCCAGTAATGTCACCGGCGGTGTATACGGTCTCAACATATAAGAAGGCCTTTCAAATGATTTCCGCAGACATCATCTTCTGACGTTGGTCAGATATGGCTTCTCCGGCTATGGATCCCCCACCTAATGCATTGGAAGTCAAATTTATGAGAATGCGCATAGAGAAGAATTCATCAGATGCATCTTGCCCCGTTGAAATTTTAGCATGTATTGATCTACTTAATCGTGTGACCCCTGCAACCAAATTTTATGTTGCACCTATGTATTGAGCACATAAAATAAATGTTTTTACAATGAAAAATGAGTGATGGGTTTAATTATAAGTTAAAGAAGTTTTTGGTTTTTTTCATTTATGTTTTTATTTAGAAATGAACAACATCTGTAATATTAGTTCTGCTGAATATGATTTTGCAACAGAATTGCAACACCCATTTACTGCAATAATATGTGGGGCAACACAAAGTAGAAAAACATACTTTGTGCAAAAGGTGTTGAAAAATAACCAAACTATCATTCACCCTAAGCCAGATAGTATTGTATGGTGCTATGGAGCAAGTCAACAAGCTTATGCTGAAATAGCAAAATCAGTAAATTTATACAAGGTCTGCCAGAAGATATGTATGAAAGCTTTCGACATGAACAAAATAATTTACTAATCATAGATGACTTGATGTCCGAAGCAGGTGACGATAAGCGGTTTACAGATTTGTTTACAAAGGTTTTCCATCACAGAAACTTAAGCATTATTTACATTTTGCAAAACATATTTCCGAAAGGAAAAGAAAACCGAACAATAAGTTTAAATGCACATTTTTTGTTTTTATTTAAAAATCCACGGGATCCTTCTCAAATCAATGCACTTGGTCGACAACTGTACCCTCAAAATCCAAAATGTCTGAGGGAGGCATATCATGAGGCAACTAAAGATCCCCACACATATTTATTAGTTGATCTAAAGCAAAGAACCCCAGAAACCTTAAGGCTAAGATCTGGATTGCTGCCATTTAAAAAGTGCATAGTTTATGTTCCAAGACATGTATGAGGAGAAGGTGGCAAACCAAATGTCAGGCATGTATACAGTGCCATCTAGGGTGAGATATCTTATTCTACTCATCGTGATTATCTGTGCCTTGATATCGATTAGTGTGGATGTAGGATTTGTGTTGGTGACACATTGAGAGGAGATAGAGAGAATGGTGCCATTCATAATGGACAACACCCCTATGACAATTTAGCAAAGTAGTCAGAGTGGCAACTGGTGGACATCATCAACAACATGTACTCGCAACATTTGATAAAAAGCACTCCATTGTTAAAGAAGATCATGAAATGCAAAACAACTGCACATAAAAAGAAATTATTGAAAGACACCGATGATTCTTTGGTTAAAGGTTTATCTGAATGTTGCTATAACTTTCTGAAAGGGAATGTGCCAGCCACAAAACATAAAATTGAGAAATTAAACAAATATAAACGGTCAATTAGACAAATGGCCAATCAGAAGACATCCTTTAAAACAAAACGTCATATCATGATGACACAGATGGGTGGCTTCATCGGGCCACTGTTAACAATATTAGCACCTGTAATTTCTGGTATTATTGGTCCATTGCTGGACAATGATGCACGTACGGAAGATGATGCTCGTGTCTAGTACAATGACACCATCAAGTTATGAAATTCTACAGAAACCCATGACGAATGAAACACCTGAGAATTCTTTGACACGTAGATCAATCACTAAGCTTGATGCAGATATGCAAAGCATTTTACAGAATGAAAATCTTTCCAAAAATGAAAAGTTAAAATTGTATTCACAAAGTTTGCAAAGACGTATAAACTTTCAAAATCAGCTAGCCACACATACACCAGTACTAGTAAAGTTGGAGAACACCACATCAAACATATCGGGTCTCATGGGTGATTTAGATAAAATGGGCCAGACTATTATATCGAGCATCCCGGTGTCCTTGCAAAGTAAGGCCTGCAGAATTGTAGATGCACTAAAATACCACACCGATGTGGTAACCTGGAACAAAGATTGGCAGCTGGTGTACAATGGCAATGCCATACCCAGTACAAATGTCATTGATCTTGTGGATGATCAAGTGAGGTCAAAGAAGAACTTTAATCCTGTTGGAGCACCCATCTTTCTGCAAAGTTTAAAAGAAATTAACTTACCACACTCATACATTGGAAATGATATCCGGCGTTCACAGATGTTAACACAAGAAATATACAAAACTTCAATTGGTTAATCCCATACCCCCATTAGCACTACCTGGTCCCCAGGTAGTGCTTATAAGGCAGAAGGTGGCGGCAGCGGCAGCAACAGCAAAAGTTGTTTACAATGGTAGAATCTGCATCAGCATGGACACCATACCCAAAGTAAATTGTAACAATACACAAAAATTGTAATTTTAAAATGTTTAATAAAGCCTGTAATTTCAAGTACATGTATATTGCTGTCTAAACTAATGGATGGATTGTTACAGACCAGTAATTTGGAATGTAGGGTATAATGCCATACATAATTGATTAATCAAAAAATAAGAATCTTCAATAATAATATCCTCTTAAGTATGTGATTCTAAATCCTCTTCTGCAATCTGGTCATTTAATGATTTGCTCGTAGTATACATCTCCTGAATCATCTCTAAAGTCATACCATGATTGCGATGATAGACTAAAAACAAGCAGTGCAAGCCACAGGTAGCTGAATATATAGGCTGTATGGCATGTTTGTTATATTTCAAAGAATAGCTGTAATGTTTCAACCAGTCCATCCAGGCCTTATGGTAATATTGGGTGGGTGCCTGTAAGAATCAAACAATTCTGCAGTACCCTGAGCAGTTATGTAAATAGCAACCCAGTGTTTGCCAGGGTGATCTTAAGTTGCAGTGTTAACAATGATAGAGGCGGGATATTGAGGAGTAGAGTCAAGTAATGTATCGGCTGGAAACACGCCCTTAAATGTAGAAAAGGCTGCAGCATCTCCTTGCATTATTCTTGAGTGTTCCTTACTGTTCATTGTTACTTGGAAAAATCAAAGACAACACTGCGGGTCATGTCCATTTGCATAAGATTCTGGAATTCAGCTAGTACAACAATATTAATGGTGTGAGGTAGTGGTTTGGAAAATTTAATTTCCAGACGAAGATTTCCAGTCTTAACCAACTCATACATATCCCTATTTGTTAAATCTGGTGTAAAATTAAAGGCCCACAAGGTGTAGCCTTTCAAATATTCCTCTGTCAATGCATGAGCCCTTATCAGCATATGTACCTCTGTCAAAGCAAGAGTGTAGTGTATTAAAAGAGCATATGTATTGACTGGCTTTAAAATTGGGTGTTAAGGCTTCACATGGTAATTGATAACCATCAATGGAGATGCTAATGTAATTGACATTATAATGATGAAAGTTAAAAGGGTTTTTGTCATAGGCACCATGGTGGGCTTGTGAATCCACAATGCCAATAATAAGTTCCTGGGGTAATTGAACTAAGAATAGGTTGTCTTGACGTGTGTTAAGTTGACCCTAAGATACCGAAAATGAGAGCACATCTGTGCATTGTAGTGGATATTTGGCCGAATTCCCATGCAACAGTACAGCAGCATGAGAATTGATGACTTTGGGAGCCACACAAATCTGACATACATCTAGACAGCTATCTTGCAAGACTACTTTATAGTCAGCATTTGCTGTTGCAGACATTAGACAAAATTCATTTTTGAGTGGGTCATGTGCAAACGTAGGGTAACATTATTTAGAATGTAGCATTGCATATGCATAATATCCAAATGCAGACCACCCATCATTTCAACAAATTGTGATAAATTTGTGAGATTGTGACATTTCAAAAGCCCATCCCCGTCAGTCACCTTAGCATTGTCCATTAGCCCTGCTGTGTCCTTATAAAAGCATTGACCCATGAGCTTGGTTTTGAGAGTTGCTTTGCCATAGTTAAAAAAGGTTTCAAGATAAGCTCTATAGGCATATGTGTTGGATGATAGTGTAACTAGTTTATTGTTTAAATAGGCATCTACTTGAGAAAACATACTATGCATCCATAAATTAACTGGGGCGGCACTGTCGTCTGCTGTAAGAGCTGTACCATCTGATTTTGTAATTTTGCCTCGACATACAGTAAGGTGTTGGCCAGGTCTAGGTAATAATCAGAATTTCCCTGGATTCTGAATTCAATGTGCCCAGAATCAACTACATTGGTTACAGGTTTATGCATAACCCACATGCCCTCATTGGTTTGTGCCATGGTGGGTGGTACATCGAATAGGTCAAGTTGTGTTGCTGCAGCTAAGCTGGAATTAGAATGTAAAAGTGCCATGTTTAGCTGAAAATATTGTGTGGCTCATTTCTTAGAGCTTTTCCTTTTTCCAGATCTCACTTTTTCTTTTGGGGTGCTTTCTTCTTTCATTTTACAGACTTGCGACATTTCTTCTGAGGTTTTAAAAGCACTCAGTGAGGGTAGGCAGTGGCATTTAAAGACAAGTGGTCCTGACCCTACTTGGGCATTAAGGTGCTTAACTGCTTGGTTGGCTAACTTGTGTCCAGTCTGTTGAAACCGTTGCTATGCAGCTTGCTTTATGTTTGCACCAGCTAAGGCATCAGATGCCACATCCAGACCTGTATGCAATAATGCACGTCCAGCAACTTTTGCACCCCGCTTAAGTAGTGGCACTGCTGATCAAAAAAGGCTGGCAAAGAACCCCCTTAAACCATAACCCTGTTGAAAGTGCTAGCCCTGAAAAACAGGTCCACTTCCATAACCCGCCTGATTTAAATAATAGCCTGTATAATCATATAGGGGTGCCATTTTCTATACATGTGCTTACTCAAGCAGTAACATGCTTAAAATGAAGTTTTACCAGAATTTTGCCACTCTCAAATACCAAAGGTTCACCAAAGTCAGTGCGTAGTGATATTTCAATATGATCGATGCGCAGTCTAGTCACATAGGGTTTTTCAAATATATGATAGATGTGCCAATCAGAAATCCTATCCACTAATATAACACGCAATAGTTGAGCCATCTTATTGCCTACAAACTGGTGTTCCACAATGTCGGTGTATACATAGATACCATTGATGTCCCAGGACATGTCCAAGGGGTAGGTAACAATGACAGCATTTGTTTTATCTGTCATAGGTGGTCTAAGCAAGAGCATTTCAGTCTTTTTAAACCTTCGCATATTGGACAAACCTTGACATTGTCTTGGAAATATAGTGATGTTTGAAATGTATTTGATGTAACACTCATTCGATGCATCGTTTCACTGTAACTCATGACAACATCCTTCTTTCTTACATGGCCTCTCATGCACTTATTCATTGCACGGGCAATGTCACATGGTGCCACGTAGTAATCAGGCTTAAGTTTACAATTGGTATAGATAGGAATATTAGCCATTGGATTGTTATCATCTTTAGACCAGGTAGCAATTTGAAATTGATTATTACTGTGAGTAATGTTATACCAAGTACAGTATATGTGGATTTCAGTGAGACCAACCACCCACTGACCATCCAATTGTAAATGCTGAGCCAACTTGGTGATGTAATCAGATGGTGTGTTTTTAAAGGTTTCCATGCTGACATTGGAGGGCAATGTAATGTTGTAACTCATTGTGATGCTTTATCATGCACACTTCCTAGTTGTATAACTTCCTTGGCAGGAATCCAGCTATTCATACTTTTTGGGTAGCCCAGCCATTTCACTAACACATAAGCTGTGCCATTTTTCTTTTTACACTGTAGTATTTCTTCCACTATGTATATAGCATCCTTTGCTGGTGCTGCAACTTTCTGCAATTTATCTGCATAGAAGGTGCCTTCAATCACTGTGTTTTGATAATCTTTAATGCGATAGACAGGGAAATCTTGCGGGATTAGTTCGGCTATGGTAAAAATTTCCACAGTCCAAATGGGCTGGTAACCCTTTTCAAAAACGTGTTTATATTTACTTATTCTGACATGGTCATTAACTTTAAATTTATATTTGACTGTCGATGGTGATATTGGTGTACTATATAATGTCACATTTACATCATTCTCATTAAAATAATTTACATCAACGGGGGCCATACCTATGCTGCGGTGTTTCCATTAATTGTAGGCTTTCATAAATTCTTGAAGAACACTAATGAAGTTGTGTGTTTTTATGAGTGAAATATCGCCACATTTTTGTTTTTAATGTTCGATTGAAATGCTCCACTACAGCTGCCTTTTTATCGCTTCTCGTAGACAAATAGTAGACATTTCTGTCTTTAAAAATGCTTGCAGAGTCTTATTCTCAAATTCTGTTCCTTAATCAGCGTTCAGTTTAAAAGGCTTTTGTGCTAGTTTAAAGATTTTGGCAAATGTTTTGACCATTTCATATCCTGTCTTTTGTTTAAGTGGTAGAGCCCAAGCATATTTAGAAAAGAACTCAATCACTGTCAATATGTATCGATAACTGCAATTTGCTTTGAAATAGGCTGACATGTCAACTAAGTCTGCCTGCCATTGATCGTCTATTCCAGAAATCAAGATCTTGTTAGTTTGTATTTTTGTCTTGCCGGTTTGTGCAAAGTGTAAACGTCCTGCTAGGGCAGCCATTGGCTCACCTGCTTTTGGCTTATATGACTTTTATCAAATAATGGTTGTATGCCTCCAAAACTAGATGGTTCACCAGGCATAAAATAGTTTTCTGAGTTGTCATCTACAGACATATCAACTAAACCACGACAACTATGTAAGTGAATTTAAATAACTCAGTCATAACAATTTTAATATAGTTTATTTATTTATTTATTGTTTATGAATCACTAATAAAACTCCAGAATTTACATTTATGTACATGATAAATAATAATGCCCCGCAAATCAGAAATATATACAACAAAAAGAAAAAATATATATATTACACTTTAAATGGCTAAACTGTTTTAATGTAGCCATAGGGGTATACAGTTATGTATCCTTGTCGACAATGCCCTTTTTAAAATTGACAGCATATGTCTTATGACAATCCCTGGTTATTAATGTATTGGTATATTTGTTTCAAACTATTTCTGTATCATTTAAAGTGACAGAATCTGGTGCACCCTCACTTGCTAGCACAATAGACTTGATAACATCATAGCCCATGTGCTGCAGAGCATTAAATGTTGGTGTGATTCCACTCACTTTAAATTCTTGTTTACCATTAAAAGCAAATATCCATAATTTTTGCACCCCCTGAAAAAAATTCAACAATAAGCTGTCCACCACCAATCTCATTGGTAAGTTGGCCAAGGTTCTCAACAAGGAGATTGTGCAGTGGATTCACATCTCTCTTTTTTTGAAATTTACAGTCTGTGTCCATGTTTCAAGAGCATAAGTAACTTTAACCGTGCTAGTCCAGTAGTAAATGAGGCTATAAAGAGGTTTGTATGACCAGAGGGTTAAATAAAATCACTTTTGGTTTCATACGTGACCATCAACATTTCCTCATTCACAGCATGTACATCAGTCATATCTATTGCTTTTGAGACCAGCAGTTCAATGAATCTCTCCACTTGTGTCACATATTCTGTAGTGGGAAGGTTTTCATGCTGCCCAAACTTCACCCATAAACTGTAAAGCAAAAACAATATAATATTAATACTAAAGGGTGCAAGAATAGCATATGTCATGTAAACATTTACCTGTTTAACATGAGTTTTGCTATGGTGCGCATGCCTGAATTGACCGCAATATTGTCTTGGTCTAGCGTGATACCTTAAATAGAAAAAGAGAAAGAAAATAGGAACAGATAATTAGTCATTGACATAATGCTAGAAACACAAACTCATTTTAAAGGTTATCACTGTTCACTGACCTTCTATTTCTGCATAGTGGTTCACAAAGTGGAGTTTTTCTTCATCGGTCGTCACATTCTCAGGCCAACTGCTAGCATCTTGCTCAATTTTTAATAGGGTGTTAACATATTTCCCAAATAAACCTTCATGGAATGCAGACTGACCTGAGGGATCAAACTGCAGTCTGAGCAAAGTGCCATGCCTCATACACGGCTATGACTGTGTAACAACGCTGGATGGCATGGTCAAGCTCAGGGGTAATCCACGTTCCTGTTATGGACATTTCTTTGATGGTGTGCATACATAGCTCATTTTGCCGTGTGTCGGAACAGGTTCGGCACAGAGGGAATAATAAACAGTCTTTTGATCTATATGGAAGTACGGGGTGGTACAAATGTTGAGGTTGGAAAACTGTGCACTTTACCAATCCAAAAATATCCCCAGGATTGTAGGTGTCTAATCCAAATATAATTTCTGGGTGTCCAGGTTGCATTTTTTCTTGTTTATTGATTGTGAAGTATAAGCTAACAAAACCATAGTATTCTATATATCCATAGTCCTTTGCCTTGTAATACAGTACAGTCTCCTGTACTGGCTTTTCTAGAGGTAGTCACGTTTTTTTTTGGCTCCCGCTTTTTCGCTGATTTCTACAGTAATTTTTGTGCTTCAGGCACCTACTTGGTATCAAAATTTGCGTGAGTTTATACTCTTTCACTCTGTGAAAAAAGTTTTAAATTCGGAGTTACGGATA
>JAQIXP010001412.1:0-18545 GCA_034700285.1 Proteroiulus fuscus | reverse complement strand
CTGTTTGTAAGATATGTCTACTAATAGAGTAAAAAAACGTGTGAAAATGTCACACCCGTAACAATGGAATGGCTGTAATATAAGTGCTAGTGAATATCCTACTTCCTGCCACAAAAACTTTGCAGGCGCCCTACCCTCTCCCCAATTCTAAACGTAATTTATGGACGACCCCTTTTAACTTCTTAATCACAGGCACCCAAATCCCCCCCCCCTGCACATACGTACGTGCTTACAGCGTGGCCTGCTTATAAATATCCTAATTTTCCCAAAAACCTATAAACCCCAGCCGCCATTCACTAGTCTAAAACTTATGCAATTGAGGCCAATGTGTGGGTCCAACACATTTTATTTAAGCGGAAAGGATGGGCCTACGCAACACCTCACTGCGGGCCATACTGACGGGTGAGCATTTAAAAAAACTCACGTCTGATTTAGCAGGTGTATTAAGAATGACCTTAATGCAATTACGACAGGTAAGCTAAGGTGAGCCGTTGGACGGGGCCAGGCAGTGCCTTCCCCCTTATTGCCGGCTAGCCAGGGGCTTGGCCAAAACGAAAACAATGTTTACAGACGGCTACCAAAAACAACCCCAAAAATCCATTCGAGAAGGCTGGTACCACCAAACAAGTAGGCCTATTAACAATTGATAATAATGGTAGTAGACACGAATAAAATTATTAAGTATATTAAAAAAAAGGGCAATCGAGAGCAAAAATGGCTGACTTCGATTGATTAAGTCAGGATAGTGGCGGCAGTCTAGTTAAGCCTACACATTGCAAAGTCTAGCCAGGTGATCGCAAGCACACCTGTGAGTATTTTAGCAAAATACCTTTCTGTTTTTTTCGCCATTTTGAACAAAAAAATGTATCGTCAAAACAACCAAAATTTCTCGGTATCAGTGCCGAGATCCCAGTACTGAACGTTCACCAAGGCCACGATTATAAATAAAAAAAGCCAACTACGATTAACATTTATCAAGGCTGAATATAATCCAGGAAAACAAAAAACACGAAATATTAGCGTCAAAGGGACGGACGGAGTCAGGAGTCTGTTATCGCTATTCAACACGTCAAAAATCTTTTACACTGGCTAAAATTGTCGTCTGGTAATGGGACCCGTAAGGTCACACAAAAAATTAAATGGCTTCCGTAATATGACCATTTTACATTTACTATTGGGATGACCCTATGCTAGCAATTAGCCAACCACGTCTTCACAAAATTCCATTTTATTTTATTTTATTTTTTCCATGTTATATAACCGGTATCAAAATTATACAACTTGTTACAAAAAAGAAGAAAAAAAGTTATAAAACATGATGTCATTTAACATTTTCCTTGGCAAAGCATCTGCATGTATTATTCAGTAACATGTAATATATCGATGGTTTAGAGCACAAATAGCGAAATGAGCCCTTGAGATAACATGGCTCATTCGCTACTTGTGCTCTAAGCCATCGACATGACGTTATATAACAAGTTGTACAACAAACGTATCACCAATTTCATTATATGACGATATTTTGTGATATAGTGTAGACGCACCTGTACCTGGTTCGATTCTGAATTGTGACATGGCTATAGTTCACTACAAGGGATAGCATTGGGAACAGTAACCATGATCAATACCCTATAGCCGTGACAATCAAAATAATGTACTGCTTTCGATATTAGTTAACTATAGCCTACTACTTGGCTAGAAGATGGGGCTAGAAGATGTTTCTTGAGAAAGATAGTTAGGGCCAAGTAATAACTAGTAAGCTACTTTATAGGCTACCAGTTCATTTGTGCAGACGTTTTTCACCAGGCCTCACGCCATTTTTGTTTTATCATGGACTAATTCAGTGTGCGCAGTACATGTACAATGTACTTGCAACAATTCTGCTATTTGGTTAACTGAAAATGGTTAATTTAATGAACACCATCTTCTTTATCACTATATTATAGGCCATTTCCTATAATGTGTTCATTAGCACCACGAAAGCATGCATTTTAAAAAAAACCTTAACAAAGGTCATTTAACAAGTGTCAAACATAAACAGATATGTAGACCTATTTGTCATTTTTCCTAACTAATCATTAATAATTAAAATAATTACTTTTGCAAAAACTTCCCAGACTTTTTCAAATCAGTATAGGCCTATAATCATATTTGCAAGCTATACAATTCAACATGATTCACTCTTGTAAGTTCTTTCCCAAAAGTTAGTAGGTCTACTCTCTAACTATGACGTTTCCATTTAAAAAACCTATCTAAAATGTGTTACATTGGACTCAATGATAAATTTCCTTATCTTTTCCAAATCAGACTTTTGCATATAAAAAAACAATAAAAGATCACAGGGTGTATTTGGATTTCCCGTCTATAAATAACAACATGCAGAAACATCACACGAGCAGACATCCTATTTAGGTTGCAGGCCTATTTAAATTATCAGGATTTTAAATAAGGCCTACTCACACATTACGCCCCCATTATATTTACATAACAATAGCGAGCGGGTTGACCCCATTTGCAGTCTGGTACATTCATATGTCAAAAGCCCACGATAGGGGCGCTGTAGCAGACATCCTTTTACTATAAATGTATATTGATCATTGTTCTTTATTAATCCCTTTAAATTGAACTCAATTTGTAAGTTTTCTCACAATTCTCAGCAATACATTAACAGCAACCATGGTTACAACCAAATGTTTTGTAATAATAAATTTCCTAGAATTATAAGCTGAGCTAGAGCAAGCAAAATAGTCAAAGCCTATACATCACCATTTAGCAACATTCTCCTTGAAATGTATACATAGGACAGTATCAGTATCTGTTGCAATATGGCTTTACCCATTTAACTACACGTCTCAAAATTCCTATATACAAAAAATTTTATGAAAAGGTAGAACTAATTTAATTTTAATTTTTCCAAAAACATTGTTCTTCCAATATAGGCCTACATTAGCAATAGCTATTGATTTTTCTTGGAAATTTGAAACCTCGCTTATGTGGTCAAAACAGGCTGTTTACACATGTATGCAGATGCAAAGCTTTAAGGTAGGGAATGGAGAGAAGGGGGTAGGAACTCTCCTCCCCCCCCATTCTCCCAATGCAGTGCTAGGATTGGCTTTGAGAATTTCAAAAACAGAACTTAAAAATGAATCTCTTTCATTAAATCTTCATTTAGCCCTAACCTCTTTATGGGTATAAATCGAAAGTACATGTATTACTAGGGATTCTAGGGAATGTCTAATACCATAATGTAAATTACCATGAAATTACCTTCTACCAAAAGATAAGGAATGTACTTTCAACCTTATCACAGACTTTAGACATAACATTACTTTCGATTTATACCCATACCTAGTCAATGCTAACCTTTTAAGTCAGGTCAACGGTATTATACTGATCAGTTATGAAAACTTACACCATTTTAGCCAATTAATGGGGCATTCTCCTTACAAAAGTTTTATTACAAAACGGGGCTCAATGCAAGTGTTATATGCTGGTATGCTGGTATATGCTCAATGCTGGTATATGCACATGCATTTACCCCCATTTTGGAAATAAAATTTTGTGTGGAAAATACAGCTTTAGTTGGATGCTCCGATATATTATTAACATAAAAGAGTTTTTAGCAATACTGTCACTTATAAAATGTAGTAACAGCACTGGCAAATAAAAAAACTAATGAAAAGACTTGTTGGATCAAAAGAGAATTTGTAGTTTACCTGTTTCCTTTTGCCAGTGGAATTTTTGGCTCCAGAAAATCTCGTTTTCAGCTCATCCAACTGCTTCTGCAGAAGTTCAGTATTCTCTTGGTCTTTGGCCAGCAGGATATACGCCGGCCAGTTGTCCGAATCGAAACCCCAATGGCAGGTCCTATTTTCCAGGGCCTTATGAGCGTGACCCACGAACTTTTTGGGGGCGAACAAGCCATGACACTCGGTGCATTCGATGCACCGGGCGTGGATCGAGGTGTAATGATCTGGGGTATAAATTCCTTTACATTTGCCGAAGCACTCGTGATAGATCTTGAAGTGAAAAGGCCGTTTTTCGGGGGGCAAATCGTGGATGGCTCTAGGAGGATGGCAATGTAAAAGGGCGTTACACAGTCTTTCGCCGTCAGTTTTAGTGATCAGGCCACAGCTGGGGGCACTGAACGGCAAAATCCCAGTGGCCTTTAGCACTTCTAACTGTTCGTGGTTGCAACGCGAGCAAAAGATCTGCAATTCGTCGCACACGGCGTTGATTTGTTGCAGGCTAAAATCGCGTAGCACACTGTTCAGTATTTGGGGCAGACACAGGCGATTTTCGCCACCGACCACGAAGCACGAAATGGTCTCACCTTCCAGCACAGTTTCCGATCTTTCGGACCTACTTTGATCGGATGCCGTCAAGATAGGCACTTGCTGGATGGGAAAGGGAGGTGGAATTTGAAACTGGTCGTAGTTTAAAAATTTGGCACCTTCAGCACTATTTGTGGTGGTGGTAGTGGTGGCGGGGGGAGATGAGTAATTGGTGAATTTCTTAGTTTCACCTTGGTTTTCACTGGCATTCGAAGTGACTGGGCTAATGCTAATACTGGGCGAAACAGTTCTGACGTTATTAGCACTACCATTAATAGTATTATTATCGTTATTACTTGCCTTGATTTTCAAATCCAAACCGACGCCTTTCAAGTTAGGATTTCCCCAGCCCGCCATGAAGGTATTCGGCCCGCTCAAACTGGTCATGGCCGCGGTTTGGTAGCTCTTCAAAACCTTCTTCAGATGCGGGCTGTAGCTTGGATTTTCCACTTTTTCCATGACTGGTGGATCTCTCGACGAATTTCAACTTCGGATTTTTAATGAATTGTATCCGAAAAACTGTGTTTCAACATCATTTTTCGCGCACGACAATAGAAGCAAAAACAACCTCTTCTAGAAGCGATCTCCATTTAGAATGAGGAATTCGTCTGGCGCTCCGAGATTTGGAGTTCAAGTTGCTTCCGCCGTCTGCCACTAGAGGACGCGCAGAAACGCAATCGTCTCGAACGTAGGCTTTCGGGGCCGTCCATTAATTCTTGAATCTTCTCTTGCTCCAATTTTGGACGAATTCATCGCATTTTGCCTAAATAAATATAAGAAAATAATACTTTTAAATCAAAAATAAACATTTCCCCCACAATTTTTCTGCACTTTCATGCAATAGCATAAATGTACATGTAGGCTATACAGACTGTAGTTTAATTTATAACTTTTTCTGTAGGATTATTGGATCATTAAACATTTTAACAGCGTTTGCATTTTGTTAATGAAATATACCTAATTATTTTAATACCTATTATCACGTCCTGCAAATCAAATTCTGATTTTTTTTATGAATTATGGCGAGTAATTATAGGCTTATTATAATTTCAATGAAAAAGGTCCATATGCCAACATTTTGTTCTCAATTTTTTGGCAAGTTGCTTTTTATTGCTTGCTAACCAAAGTTAACATTGACGTCTGATTACTTTTATACAACGTGCGTGCAATCATTTTTAAGTGCAGCTGTTTGCAAATGTGCACTTGTCATTATAAAGTTTGAATCTGCAAATGCATTTATGTTCACAGGAATAAAAGCATATATCAATATTTAAAGAGATTGCTAATAAATCATATTTGGGTTTGGGAATTAATTCATTTGTGAAACTCGAGTCAGACGATAATGACGAGGCAAATGTTTAATTATTAAAGGCTAACATGTTCACTAGCAGCATTGCATTACAATTTCTTTCTTAAATTTCATAGAATCTGTATGTCTCTAAAACTCGTTAAAAGTATTAAAAATGTCTGCACTTTTTTAAACTCCTCCCCTCAACCCAGGAAGTAGTCTAGAATGGGGTCAAATGTCTGCCAGCACACAAAAATTACATACAGAGAGAAAAACACGCAAACATGTGGCTACCACCAGTATGAAAAGTGTAAAAAAGATAGGGTGGAGTAGGGAAAAGAAGGGTGAAAATTAAGGGAGAAATACAACAATTGGGTTAAAGAAGGAAGTTACAGTTATACCTGCAATAGCAGTCTTAATTACAGAATTCATGGAATAATTTAAGTTAGAAAGTATATATGGTACCGTATTTGGGATTCACACTATCAAACATACTGATGGTTATTGGAAATTGAATGTGAACTCAATTCAAATGGTGGTTTTTCAAATGGATCCTGACTGAAAATATTGTACGGTATATTAAAAAAAATATTATTTATGTTATTATTATTATTAGCATATTAGTTATTGGGTGGATTGCTGAAGTCTGGCTTAAGCTAGCTCTAGATTGTCCTTTAATTTCAGACTAGTAAATCTGGCTTATTTTGGCTTGCTGTGCAGCAACTCACATTTTTTCAAAATTAGTTTTAGTAGGCCTATATATAGACATCAGCAATCCATTTATTTTAACCCAGGCTTATTTTGGAGGTTAATACTGGCTTAAATTGGTAATTTGGACTTCAGCAATCCATGGCCCCATTGTATTGTAAAAGAAACACGTTATGGAGCAAATTTAATAACTATTTTTTAGTAATTTGAGTTTTATTCCTAAATTTAAGCAAGTTAAAACTTGCATTACTCATGCAGACTCTAAATAATGTTTTTGTTTTTTTTTTTGATAACAGAGTTCTGCTTATTCAAAACTGGGCAGTGAAGGATATATTATTAAGTTTGACCACTTCAAAGCTAGAGCAAAAGAAATAGTCAGTCTCATGCATGGTATCGTGATATTTTACTATTTTAAAATTTTTCATAAATTATGGCACAAAAGCTCATTTAATTAAAACGGTATTGAATATTAATATTTTCGCAAGGTGGGCATCGATAATTCATCGTAATAAAGCTGATTGTTTATGCAAAATTTGCTCATTTTTGTAAATTCCAGGTAGAAAATCTGATCCAAGCATATTATATCACAAACGAGATAACCAACAAAATTAAATTAATCACTGAAACACCAGATATTGCACTGCCTGCTCAGCTAATTTCAAAGTATCAACTGATTTGGAAAAAACATTTAAAAAATAGGTTCGAGAATACGTGCCAAACACAGCTAACTGAATGTCTGATCAATTTTATCCAAGGTTGCGAGTAAAATGTACTGGTGAACTTCTAGACTAGATGTCTTTTATGAACACGCCCCAATGAAAAATCGATACTTTAAATGTACTGCAATCATTTATAACCAACAATTTATGCCTAGTATATTTCCTGCAGTTTTAATTTCGTTTTTGGTAAATTTGTTTTCCGGTTTTAAGTGCAAACTATTAAAGTTGGTGTTATTGTACGTTGTTGTAGCATCTGCTAACTTCTAGGAGGTAATATTTGACAATAAGTATTTTAAAATCGTCCTATCAGCAGACTAGGATCTAAAAATGTTATGAAAGACCTGCAAATAATGTCTCACTTAATCACCTGATAACCAAATACATATCACAATAGTTGCTCAGTGCATTTTGAGGGTTTCACCATTTTGCACCTGAAGCGCACAAACATAGAAAACAACAAACATTTAAACACGTGTTTTTGTTACATTCAACCTTGACACACATACAAAAAAGTACTAGAATGGTAGGCTGTATTTATTCAATGGGTGTGTAAATTTTAAAACTTCTTTGGCTAAAAAAATTCCTTATTTATTTTGAATAGCAGTCTTTTAAAATTACTGTGTTGTATCTAATTGCAACTTTTTCTCCCCACCTACTGAAATGTATTTTGGCTCCTTAAATAGCATTTCTCTTACACTTGTAAATTCTGCTTAAAATACGACGTACCTGTATATCTTGTCTAAAAGCATGCACACATGTGACTACATGTTAACTACACGTGGTGTATTACATTAGCAGATTTGAGTTTTGTTCAAATTCCATACTTGCATTTTCCATTTGTTTACTCTTTTTCATTGCAATTTAAGCATACAACTGCTGGTAGCAGATATTTTCACCAATTTATATTCTTAAAAACTTTAAGTTTCATGGGTAAATGTATTTATCATTATAATGTTTACAAAGTTGGCTTAGATAAATACATTTAAATACTTTTCTAAAAGTAAAAAATATATTTTCTTTTCTTTTGGATAGTTTTTAGACATGCACTACTCGACCCCAGCAATACAGGTAAACTTACAGAAAAATTAGCATTATCCCAATGAATAACCTTTGAGGCTTTGACCCAATAGTGAGGTGATTAAAAAACAGTTTTTCATTATTTTCAATTGACTTATTCTTCACAAATATATTATGTCTAAATAGCCTATAAGTCAATGTGACGTCACATGAAAATGGCGCGCCCCCGGCCTGAGATATTAAATTATAAGCAAATACTTTTTTATACTTTGCAAAATAATTAAAAACGGATTTCAATCCACTCATTTTTAGGTCTGATGTTATTCATTGAGATAAATATGATTTTCAGTTACAGTTCCGGTTAACTTTGCTAGCACAATAAAAGCTCATTATTCTAATTACATGACATTTTCAATTTGTATTTGGCCAAGAAAAAAGGTTCACCGAGCAGTATTGTAAAAATGAGTAAATTCCAATAATTTTTTGGCACTGGACCCGCCACCTAGCGTCAGTTTTATTTTCATCTTATGTGCAGTAGTGTTGCCATCCATAGGCTTTCATTGGTTCACTGTTGCATGGAAAGGAATATGGCATATGGAATAGTGTGTTTTAAGCATCTGATACAGCAAATTCATAACAATCACTTGCTGTATTAAAAATACTTGACATTGAAAGCACCATTACCTTGAAAGTGTCAGAATTTAGCAAAGCAAAAAACGCCTTTCAGTACCACTTGGCAACATCAAAAATTGCTGACAGAACGAAGTCCAGACAAACAGAGCTTGTTTTAATAGCTCAGTTTTCCATTATTGTTGATTGATTCATTTTATAATCGTCTGGCTGAGATAGTTTAGATTATTTACACAGTTTGCACACGTGCTAATTTTCCTGGAAAGTTCAATAGTTTTAGGGCGATCTAAAAGCAGCACGAAAATGAGGGGAAACCTTCAAATCAATTATAATACCAATTATGGTTAACTAATGTTGAATCAAATTAGAAAATTTAATTAATAATGTGGGCAAAACCTCCTGATGACGTGTTTGGAGTTGGGGACAGGTTGTAAAGTGCAAGGGAGTGGGTGGGGAAGTTGTACCTCACCACTATTAAAAAAAACTGTCTCACCTTAAGCTGAACAATTTTTATGTTGTCTGTATTCCTATGGTAAAATTGTTCAGGTGAGACAGTTTAACGATTGGGCGGGAAAGGATGGGGGGGAGGAGAAATATAAGGATAAATTCTGCCTCATGTGATAAATGGACGGTCCAGAATTCATCGAATTTCATGTTAAAAAAGCTTCAAAAATGCATAATTATCTTACCTTTAAAGCTAGCAGAATAATCAGGAGCAACCAAAATGTCTTTCTCCCTGACATAATTAAAATTATGCCCTATGTTTTTCGAATTCGTGTATAAAATCTTGGACTATAACCTAAAGTAAACGCCATTTTGTGACGTCACAGCATCATGTACAGGCCGCCCCTAGCGGTTATAGATGGCATAATAGTGGACTATTTTGCATTAAATCTCGTTAATTTTGTATAAAATTGTTATTAATCTAAACTTAAAATCGATATTCACATAAATGTTTATAAGTATCAAATTTTACAAGATGTGTCAGACATGAAATTGTAAATTTAAATTAACTGATAGATGGGCATAATAATGGCATATTGCATAAATCCAAGCATTCAATTAATTATTATGCAACAATTACGTTATATTAGATACCATTTTATTGCTTCTTTATGAGTGCTGCACAGTATAAATGAAGTTAAATAATTACAGTTTCAGCTGAATTTGGAATATATAAATTATATCAGCCACAGTTTTGCCTGCAAACATGATCACAGTGATAGGCCAACTATCACTTGTTACATAAAATGTCATTCACGTGATTGAATCTAAAATATATATTTTGTATCCAACATCATGGTTTCCTCCCATGACAGAATGAACTTTAATTAAAAAATCCATGGTCACCTAAAATCCAGTAGACCTGAGAAGTTAACTGGTTATTCTCTATTGAATTTTCATCTAGAGGTCAATTGTAAATTTTGGTGGCAGCATTCTTTCAAAAAATCCCTTGAAATTTGAAATCTCACGTAATCTATCCAGGAATTTTAAGAATCACTAGCAAGACTTTTCTGCCAATCGGCCCTTCATTTGTCCCTTTGCATGGATAAACCGTATTAAGTGCACCCCAAAAGCTGCATCAATTTGCATAAGGCTATCATATTGAAGTAGTTCTTATATATAATATATCTCTGGCTATGAAAGAATATGTGATAATATAAAAGACTGATAATGATAATTATAATACGATGGAATGACGAAATTGGGACAGCAATATGCAAGGCGATTCAGTGTAGAGTAAGCTGCTCCTGAGTGAACCCTCATGTATGGAAGACCTTGTGTGGAGTTCATTTTAAGGCTAAACACAGTCTTCCAATGACATCAGCAGTGGGTTCACATACTCAAAACCATCAAACTCCGTCTGGTCAATTTTGTCGATGGCACTTCTATAAAGGTGTGGAGAGAAAGAATGATACACATGTAGGAAACTGGCAGAATGAAGTCAAAAGTAGTAAGCACGTACGGATCATCCGGTGTCAATTCTACAGGCTCGCTAGTGAATTTGGGGTCGAAATTCTCCAGATCTCTTTCTGTCTCTAACCTCGGCTTAAAAGGTGGTGGGATTTGCTTTTGTTCCAGCTGAAAAATAAAATTAAGAAGTTCGAAATATCAGTCAATCAATACAATATAATCTTTCTTCATGAGGAAAAATTGTAAAATTCTAAAACATTAAAGAGACAGCTGCAAATTAATTTATTTACTTATTTACTGAAGAATATAGGTTATCAATTTTTATGTGTAACTGCTTAATAGCATATATATTAGATATACATTAAAAGTAAAAAATAATCCATCGAATAGTTCCCTCGTAACAAAATAACTTGTATTAATTAACAAGTGACATGGGATTCATTTTCTTATAATTATATTATCACATAGCTTTCTGGATCATTCTAAAATTTTCCATAATATATTTAAATGTTTCTTAGAATTCTCAAAAAATTCAGGCTAATATATCACTGACGAGAGCTCATTCCCTATGCAAATTAATGCATGTTTGTCACTTTTAATGTGCAATTTCATTTAGGGGAAAATACCTTAAATTAAAGATTAAAAGCCAATCAATAGGCAATTTATAATTAGAAAATAATCCTCACACAATCAATATATCTGTACTAACCAAATCCCAATCTATGCTTTTGTAAAATGGATGATGGACAATATCAATGAAACCAGTTTCAGGGTGGCAGCCAAGTCGCTCGGCAGGATTCTACCATAAACAATCAACAGTATAAAATTATTGGGAGAACTCTACAATGAGAGTAATCACATATATGAGAACAGCCTAAATTACTATTGCATAAAAATTGAGCAAACCCACCTTATTTAGAAAACCCTTCAGTACCGACGCCGCCTTAACTGAAAGTGACCTCGGAATTCGAATTGTCTTTTCCAAAATAACTGTAATATGAATACAAAAAGATCGGAAAATTACTGGACTACTTTGGGCGAGTACCAAAATAAATAAAAATGGAAAGGCCGTTAACCAACCTTGGAATAAGTAATCCTCCGTGTTCTGGTCGGGATTTTCTGCTGCCCCCACGCTATCAAATGGCGACCGGCCAGCTAGCATCTCATACATCAAGACTCCCAGAGCCCACCAGTCCACACTAAAGCCTAAATAAATATAGCCCCATACCCCCTTTAAGTTACTATGTCTTTATCCCTATCAAAAAGATGGAAAATCCTTTTAGAGTTAAGATATGTGTTACCATAATCCTCGCCACGAAGCATTTCCGGTGCAATGTAATTTGGAGTACCGCAAAAAGTGCTAGTTGTGTCGCCTGGTCGCATTCCCTCCTTACACATTCCATAATCGGTCAGTTTAATGTGACCTTCATGGTCTAACAGTACATTATCTAGTTTGAGATCCCTGTAGATAATGCCTAAAAATACCAAAAATCTTTGCATTAACTATAAGTACAGCTATTAGCAAAAATTATTTGTTGTTATTTTATTGATAGATGGGTTAACCAAAATTTGGATAACTTAATAAGTATTCTCTCGTTTATGCTCCCAACGATTAATATAAAAAGTCATAAATCTAAAGAAATGTTTTGAGGGCACATGACTTCGACCAAAAAACAATAATGTACTCCCTTTAGAGTAAAACAATTTTATTTGGCATGAACCCCATTTACCAGATTACAAGTCTTTTATGCTTAATTAGTTTCCATCTTATATTGGGTGAATAGTAGTGGATTTAGCTAAATTTTAGAGAATTCCCGGCAACAGTCTGCAATGACTATGAAATATAATGAACACCATAACCAGAGATTATAATCTCTGCCATAACTAGGATTGGAGATATTGGAAAAGTAATCCAATTTTTCCATTTTACTAGACCGGTGTATTAACCACTATTGCCCTCCCACACTTTCTTACACATAAAAAATAAACAAAAACCTGACAAGGTTAGATTTCAAGATCTCATATTTTATTAGTGACTAAAAATATCATTAACGTTAAAATTACCTTTTTCGTGTAGGAAATTCAGTGCTATGCAAATTTCTGCTGCATAAAACCTGGCGTGTTCCTCCGGTAACCGGCGCTGCCTTTGCATATGAAACATTAAATCCCCACCACGTACAAATTCAATAACAAAAAAGAGCCTGCAAGGGAAACATTTGCAAGTGGATTTAGAAACATCATGAATAATTTGTATCTGGACATAACCCCACAACCACCAACCTGCTTGGAGTCTGGAAGCAAGAATGAAGTCCAACCAAAAATGGATGATTTGAAGCCATTTCAAATACATGCTTCTCTGTTTGCACCCAATCGATATCCTTAGAAAGACCAGATACTTAAAATGTTGTTAAGGTCCATTCAAATGTGTTGAGGACTTTAACATTAGATGAAAGCTCACCTCATCATCGGTGACCAATTCCTTTTTGATAACTTTCATAGCATAAATCCTTCTCGTTTTTTTCAGTTCCACCATTAGTACTTTAGCATAGCTGCCCCTTCCAATGACTCTCAGTAAATCGAAGTCATTTAATGAATACTGCCTCTGCTCGCCTGGTGTTAACTAGAAGGATCCATACAAATTCATATTGCCAATTTTTCTTAAATATGAAAACCAATGTATGTAAACCGGTGATTCAATGAACCAATAGATAAATAGACATTTTACCTCAGAACTAACTTCGTCTACGTTTTGTGAGTCCTGAAGCTGTTGATTGGTGAGTAACGAGACTCCAGAACTAACACTGTCACGGTAATCCTTGGATTTTCGTTTTGTAACTGAGGGAGTGGCAGCTTGAAATATTAGAAAATACATCATGCATGATATATATCGATACTTATCAATAATCATAATTTTATAAATAGGCAAAAAATGTTTCAATTAAATAATTACATATTAGACTGTACTCTGGCTAGAACAAAATAATTTCAAAAAATCTTGCTTACTTCTTAATGCCGGTGTAGCCGCCGATTCCCCATTGGTTCGATAATCTAAGGTACCAGATGGTGGTGTGTTTCCTCCAGATGCCTCATTTTGGTTAATACGGTCCTTAAAAAATGTCAGGCCCAATATTAACTATCGTTTATCTCACTTTCAAATGTCATTACGATCAAATATTTCAGCAAAAATACTCACTGCACTACAAGTAATCTTGACCAATTTGTGGCACTTTTTGTGCACCAATAGTTTACAAGTGATACACTTGAATCCCTGTCTCCCCAAGCCCCAGATACGATCCTGGCAATAAGCACAGAAGGCACGCTGTAAATGTAAATGAAAAAAAAATTCTCATAAAAACTAATACACGACTCAAACGAGTGATTGGAAGCAGCTGTTGGATATCAGGATTTGGGAGTGGGAGAAAGTGAATAATCGTGGCTAAGTTTACCCGGTTGAAACGCTTTGCTTGGAAGATATGTCCATTGACTTTGTACAGTTTGCGCCATCTTCTGGCTCCCCGTCGGTAAATGCTCCCTGAGAAGATGGAAAACATGTAACCCACTTGTCCAATATCCTGCACCATACTTTTCTCACGCTGAGCTTTAACTTTGACTCCGTTCAAGTACAAACTGATCTGTTAGGGTACTTTGCCCACAATTCTCGAAGGCAATGCCCGAGGCGAGCATTTCATGGTAGCCCATGGAAGGAATTGCAATCGGCATCTGTGCAGTTCATCCTTAATAAAACTACCCTGGCAATTGAATGCTTCCTTATTAAAATCAAATTTCTGAAACTAAATGTGATGACCTTGCTGCACTCAGGTATAACGGGGGTGCCAAATTACTCACACGCCTTACCCATTGTGTCTATACAGTGTACTACAGCAACATCCTTGATGCAAGAATGACTAGTGATGACGGTACAAGGGCGAAGACTTATGCAGGGTGGTGTGAGGGAGTGGAGAAGGGTAATAAAACTGACAATTTAAGATTTTACCCGGTGGCACAATCACATGCAAACCCACGAATAAAACCAGTTGCATTATTATAATTGCCTACTTACAAGCACCACCAAGTGCCAAGTGAATCAAAGTTTCCTTTAATAATAAAACGCTAGTTCACACTGGTTTACAATCGAAGAAGTATGTAGTACTTAAAGCTATAAAATATGACCGAAACTCACATTTGTGACTAGCGAGTTCTATAATTAACATCAATAAGGTAGGCCTATGTTTAAAGTTTCATTTACATTCATCAGTAGGGTTGTCATTGGCAAACAATAATTTTGAGACAGTTTTTTTTTAAAAATCTGAATGATAAAACATTTTTTTTTCTGTTTTTTTGTCTAGAATAAATTTAAAGAAAATTTGTAGAAAAAGAAAATAATTAAGGCAACACACTTACTATCTTCACCAGCGCAAGGCATTCCCGGAACCTGAGGAATACTTGGGAAAACTGCAATAGAAAAGTTGCTCAAAATTAATATCATTTTTATATAGGAAAGTAAATAGTAATTGAGCATGGTATGCTGGGGAAGAAATGAAGCATCTGCTTTTAAATGCAAATGAACTACTGTCCCTTAAGCCTGTACTGTGGGACCGGACCAGAATGAGGAAATTTTGGCACACATCGTGCTTATCGAAATGAAAACTACATACATCTTATGGACAACACGCACAATAAAAAAACAAGGCATGGCTGGATCAAATAATTCATAATAAAATCCACTGGTGTACAGGTCAGTGCACAAGCAATTGTAATGCAATGAAAACCTCATTCTTCATAATTGGATGGCAAATTGTGGTTTATATAATTACAAGTGTAGACAGAAATTATGTGACTTTAAAGATTTCAGGATAAAAACTACTAGGCCTACGCCTATGATTTACAAAAAATGTCAAAGTGCAAAAATTTAGTCTATAGCTTAGCATAAACTTGACTTTTAATAAAATTAATGCTGGACTCATTCACACTGATTGCTGCCATGTATAGGAAATGTGGAAATTGTTTCCAAAATATCAGAATTATGAATATTATGAGGGCCTAGAAATTTTCCCCCAAACATATTCTAAAGCATTTTTATTAGAACACAAGATCCCATCTGGAAACCAAACAGTAACACCCCTGTGTGACATCCTATCAAACCCTGAAGGCCAGGCCGTAGCCATCTTCATTCAGTTTAAAGCAAAGTCAAATGTACCAGTTGGTACGGTGGAATGATATAAGACCCTATACTAGTTTCTAGCAATTTTTGGACCTGACTCCTTAGAAAATTTTCTTAAAATACAGTCCTGAGCTATATATTATAAGATTTCTATACACAGTGTAAGACAATTTTTTTTTTAAAATTATATAATTTTTAATAAATTGTTTGTGATATTAGGATCCTATTACATTTAATGGTAACCCATTAAAAATTTAAGGAAATTATCAAATGGTGGATTATTATGACATAAAAATCCACCTCTGTTCAATCAAGGATGTTACATGTAACCATTCCTGGCTTGGCATAGTCTCATGGGATAAGTTTAACTTTAAGAAAATGTAAAATGGGACACAATTACATTAATTTATGATGCATTATAACCTTATAAAATTATAGAAATAAGGCAAAATGAATAACAATGTACATGTATAAGTACATGTAAATTAATATAAACATTATGGCTGAAATCACCAAATAGTTTTAAATCCAAAATTTCAAACTATCTTACAAATATACAGCTGAATAAGTATTGACCCACTGATTATATGGAGGCTACAGATCATGGGGATGTATATAGAAAATTTTGCCAATAATAAATGTGCGTGCCTGGGCAAAAAGTCTGTGCCATTAGAAACCGATTAAGACAGAAATAGCCTCAAGGCCAACATGGATACTCAATTATACCCATTAATGAAAGTATAATTAATAAGAAATGAAAGGCATACAAGATTCATATAGTAACGGTATACTAATTAGAGAAAGAAAAAGTAAAGACATAAGTATCAGCCAATGACAAAGAAAAGTAAACACTATAGGAGCATTCAGGCAACGCCATGGTTGCTCAGAAATAGCGTCATGCATATCCTATAGGAAAACTTATTGTCCTGATGCATGAGCTGCATACAAGGTATAAAAGTCCATGGCAGACTTTACACAACATGGTATCAATATCGATCAACCAAGTAAAAATAGTGCAGTTATTAGATTATGCAGCCACATCACCAAACATCATTGCACATAAGCCTCTGCAGTCTGCATTATTAAGTTGGCAAACAACATTTTTGATCGTTGATAAATTGCAAAAATAAAGGACCACATGGCAGGGCTCAGCAGATATTACAAAATTATATCTCCGGTATGCATTTTATTGCCATTTCAATTTTTAATAACCATTCTACTCATGCATAATAGACTAAATTGCTTTTGGTTTGAAATAGGTTTACCCAAAAACATACCTTTTGCTGATATCTAGCAAAGCAATGATAATTTGCAAAAAATATATATATATAATTAAAAACTATGTATTTCTTCAGTTACCAGGTGTAAATAAAGAACCTAATTAGTGTTGGCTGCACAAAAAAGGGAAACAAGTTTGTAAGTTGTCATATGTGTAGTTTTTGTGACAGCTGTGTTACAGCGAGGGGGGGGGGGGGTGAGGGGGAGGAATTTACAAAAGTCGATTTTTTGCATTACATATACTAAAAGTACAGCCCCCAATTATAATACAGAGTGACTTAGATTCATTAAATTTGTAATGTCAAACTTGGCAGCTTACACTTTAACAATAAAAAAGTGTCTGGTTATGCATATATACCATAAAAGAATTAAGATTTTACCTAATTATAATCTGGGTGGGGTTCCTGTTGTTGTGGACTCTGTAAAGTACCTAGGCATCCACATTAGCAACACATTTCTGTGGAATGAGCAAATCGCTAAGATGGTAGGTAAAGCAAACCAACAAAGGAGATTTGTTCAAAGAATATTTAGGAATTGCCCTTCCAGAATGCTGCACTCCAGTTTGGAATCCAAACAAGATAACCCATATACAGTCCAATGAAATGATACAACATAAAGCTGTTAGATTTGTTAAAGGTGACCAAAGGACAGATAGTGTGACCGAGATGCTACATTCTCTAAATTATTGGGAATCATTGCTGTCTCGAAGGGAACGCAATTCGAAAGGTTTAATTTACAATATAATTTAAATTTAGTTTCAGATATATTTAAGTCAAATGCTAACGCGCTAGCGGCAGGCATGTTCACCCCAATCCTCTGAACAAAATTCCTGCTAGAACGGATGCTTATTATTGGTCCTTTTTCTTGCGTTCCATAAGACAATGGAATAATCTTCCGAAAAATAGCTCAAAATTGTTAGGAATTCAATTTAACAATGTTGTTTAAGTCACAACTGTATGGTGTGGGAGTATCTTCCTGATGGGGGATAACCCTCTACCAAATGGCATCATGATATGCTGATCATTGGGTACTGAATTGAATTGGTGAAATTACAAATACTGATTAATTACTCCAACAGTCAGGTGAAACCACTAATTAGTTTGCATTAAATTATACACATATTTATATTCACGATGAGAAATGTTTACGAAAAAAAATTTGCGAGAGAAAATATAAGCTATATCACAATTTAAGAATATTAAAAAAATACTTTAAAATAATAGGTCCTGAGGATTATGTAACATTGCAAATACAATGCATTAGGTTCCCCTGAATATTTTGTATATCATGAACTAAAATTCAGTAGATCAATCCAGCTGGTCAACTGGTACCATACTCTGCAAATTAGCAAGGGAAACACGTAAATTTGTCTAATCTAGCACTGGATATAATCAGGGTGTCTGGCCAAATCCAGTAACAAATTTCCTTGACATTTCCAGGTTTTCCAGACAATTTTTCACAAATTTCCAGACCAAATGAAAGTGATTTTTAACTCA
>JAQIXP010001411.1:0-18558 GCA_034700285.1 Proteroiulus fuscus | reverse complement strand
AAACAAAAAAAGAATGCATCAAGTTTTAGTAAATGTAATTGTCCTTCATAAAAAATCAAACCCCGTCAATTTATGTTCAGCCATTATTGATTAATTTGTACCGGTAATTAACATGGAGATTCCCATTGGAGCATGCATTTTTTAAAAGTGTGGACAGCCCCCTTAATGCAAACTTCCCTTCAACCTCAGGACCGGCATGACCAAGAATCTGCGCTCGCTCATGGACAGCGTGGACGAGCTGAGCCAGGAGACGAACAAGGTGGTCAACTATCAGCGGCAAGTGGCCAAACAGCAACAGGCTAAACAGCAGTACATACAGAAGCGGGTCAGTAAAAACCAACCTGCTGCGAGTAGTAAACTAGACCAAAAGTCAAGAAATTGACCATTTTTGTGGCTCGTGCGTTAATCTCCTGTTGCGCCATCTGTTGGTACGGAATGTTACTTTGTAGTGGGTACTACTACCGCTGCGTATACTTTCTCATTGGCTCATTTTTGAGTCCTCAGTTGAAAAAGAGTTAGCTTCTCGAGTTGGAACGCCCGAACTTACAATTTTACATTTTACTTGGATGTGTACCGTATTATTCCCCTCACGAACAGCGCCATCTATTAAGTAGTGCAACTACCACACTGGTGAAAAGCACCCCCTATTAAATGGCATGTCTACCACATTCTAATTTGCAGCGCCCTCTATTGACCGACCCTTTTCATACATATAAAGTAAGGCATAGTGCTTTTAAATAAACAGCAAGCCTGTAACACTAACAGCGCCATCTGTCAAGTAGCACACTTACCGCACTGATAAAGAGCGCCCTCTATTGAATGACGTGTTACGCGTCTACCACATTCTAATTTGCAGCTCCCTCTATTAAACACCTTTCTCACAAAAAATGTATGCATTGTGCCCTCTAGCAACGCTAACAAACAGCGCGATCTATTAAGTAGTGCATCTACCACACTGATGAATAGCGCCCTCTATTTAATGGCGTGTCTACCACATTGTAAATTACAGCGCCCTCTATTAAACGACGCAGCAGAAGTGATGTCGACAGAATAAATGGCACACCTCTTATTAAATGAAATGCAGTATTTGCGATAACGATGAAAAATGCTCAAAATTTACCATCCAAAATTACTGAAATTTAGCAGTTTAGTTTGAATCCGGAATTTCAAAATGGCCGCCGCAGTTTCGTTAGTCGCCACTTTTGGCGCCCTCTAGAGTTTACTACTCGCAGTGCATTGGCGAAAATTTTTTCGAGCGTGAAATTTGGCAATGGCGATACGGGGCGAATGTCCTGAGTGCTCGGATTTCTATTCCAGAGCCAAGAAAATGCGGCCAGAGTGGCCAGGGGGGAGCCACCGTTGCCCGAGGAGGACGCCAACAAACTCTTCAAGCCAATTCCTCCGCCCGGACGCCTGGATAGCCTCCTGCTGTGCGGTCAACTGAGCACCTACTGCCAGCAGGTGGCGCAGTTTGCCACGCAGAGCCTCGGGAAGCTTTTCGTCTCCGAAGCGCTGCAGGTTAACAAGCCGGCCGGAACGTGAATCGCCCTCAATCTCACTCGTAAGTTAAAAATGTGAAAAAATTTTTGGTCTAAAATATTAAACAAAAAGCCAAACTCTTTTTGCATGATTTTTTAATATCAACTTTGGTAATAAAATGGCAAACATGCAGTTTGTGACATCTAAAGCGGAGATAGATTCGGGCGGAAAATAAATAAATAAATAAAATAATTATTCGACTAGATTAGGTTCCGAGGGTTCTGGTTACTGGTGTAAGGTTTTTTGGCATGGTTTGCGGCGTTGTCAAGTAGGATGTGTTTATTGAAAAATATGGATTTTGCTTGGAACAATTAGGGGAAAATTATTACAAAAAATCAGGGAAAATTGAATTTTTGTTTAGAAAAGTTGAGGGAAAAGTTTCAGTCAGGAAAATCTTGAAAAATGAGATTCAGTTTTGATTAGCAAATTGATGAGAAAAGTTTTGTTTTCATTTGATAAATTAGGGAAAGTGAATGGTCTGAAAATCCAAAAAAATTTTAGTTTTTTTTGGAAAATTAAAGAAAAAGTATTTATGGTTTGAAAAACCAGGGAAAAATTTTATTTTGGGGTGGAAGATTAAGGGTAAATAATTTCCGATCTGGAAAAAAAGGGGGAAATTTAGTTTTGGTTTGGAAATTTAGGGAAAAGCAATTTCTAGTCTTAAAAAAATCCATGGAAATTTTGTTTTGGTTTGGGAAATTAAAGAAAAGTTATTTTTGGTCTGGAAAAAAATCTAGGTGAATATTTCGTTTTGGTTTGGAAATTTAGGAAGAAGTAATTTTAGAATGAAAAACCTGGGAAAATGTTAGTTTAGGTTTGAAAGATAAAAGGAAAATTTTTTTTTATTTGAAATTTAGTTTTGAAAATTTTAATCAGAAAATTTAGTTTTGGTTCAGAAGAAACCCGAGCATTTTTTTTAAAAAAAATTGATCCAAAGCCCCCAGAAAGCGAGCATCCGTTACTTGACAACACCGTTCATTCGACCACCGACGATAAACCGATAAACCACAAAAAATAATCCATTTTCATAAATAGGCATTAACAATTCATTAACCGAGGATGGGATAAACGGGTTTTGACTAGCACGGGCCGATTAATCACGATTTTAGGGCCAGTATTTCATCCTATCGTACAAATTTTGACTAGAACAGTTTTCCGGCCCACAAACTACACGTAGTAGCACGATATGAATCCGTTGCGGCACCTGTTGGTGGTCTCCGAGTGGTTCGACGCCAAGTCCTCCACCAGGTAGCCCTTCAGTCGGTTGGGCAGATTGAGCGACTCCACGCCCTCGTTGGCCAGGTGCCGCAGGATGACCGCCCGGCACCGGTCCTGCAGGTTGAGGAAGTCCCGCCTCAGCGTGCCCAGGGTCATCTCGGTCTTGGCCGCCGTGGAGCACACCACCGGATACAGGGGCTCGTCGATGTCCTGCAGGCCGGCGAAGGCCACCCCCAGGCACTGACCGTCCTTGTAGAAGGTCAAGGTACCCTGCGGGCCGTCGAACAGCAAGCCGACGGTGGTGGCCTCGTTCTCGCGGAACGGCTTGGTGTACTGCGTCCATTTGCCGTTGTGCCACAGCATGCCCTTGTGCGAGAGGCCCCAACTGTGCTCGTCCTCGCCCAGCATGTTTACGAAAGCGTCCACGTGGAGGCGCGCCTTGCGCGTGCCAATGCCGAACATCATGCTGGTGCCGAAGACGCGCTGCGACACGCGGATCTCCCAGTAGTAGCGGCCGTGGTTGAGCACCCGGGTCCCCCGCACCCCCGCCGTGCCGTTGCTCCAGTTGGGGTGGAAGTGAGCCGTGCGCAGCTTGGGACCGAACAGGCGCACCTCGTGCGACTTGTCGCGTCGGTTCCAGCACCACTGGTCGTCGCAGCCGTGCTTCAGCGGGGAGTCCATCCCGGGCATCTGGGGCGGGCGGACTCACCGCCCTAATAATCGTCCCATGGCCGGGAGTGGGGCGGCCGAGCTGAGGGAGAAGGTACAAAATTGAACCAGGGGTTAGTGCCAGGAATGACCGGGAAGATATCCTGATTTGATATTGTAATTTTGGTATATTTTTCGGGAAATATTGCTGATTCGGGGATTTTTGCAAGGATCAGTTTGGAACTGGATAGTTGGGGGAATATCAGGGATAATTCCTAACATTTCCAAATTATTTTTACAAAAATCCTATTCATTTTCTTATAATTTTTGAAAGAAACTCTTTTAATTTTAGCTATATCTCGTAATAGTCCTGATTTTTTTTTTTAGAAAAAGTTAGCTATATTTACGAGCGTATTCCCACTTTTTTGTGGACAAAAATCTAAGAAAATATAAGGAATAATATTCCTATAGTTTAGATTAAAATTGCTATCAGATTCGTACATTTTTAAAAGAAATTTTGAGAAAAGTTCGTATAATATTCCTACATTTTTGTGAAATGTTTCATTTAATATTCCTAAATTTTTTGGAAATTTTGGGAAATATTTCAAATACGTTTCATACATTTTGGGAAACCATTGGAAATATTTCATGTACTATTCCTTCATATTTGGGAAATATTTCATGTAATATTCTTAAATTTTTGGGAAAATTTGTATATAATATTCCTAAATTTCTGAGAAAATTTTGGGGGCTATTAATAATTCCAACATTTTTGTGAAATATTTCATTTAATATTCCTAAATTTTTTGGAAATTTTGGGAAATATTTCAAATACTTTTCATACATTTTGGGAAATATTTCAAATACTTTTCATACATTTTGGGAAATATTTCAAATACTTTTCATACATTTTGGGAAAACATTGAAAATATTTCATGTACTATTCCTTCATATTTGGGAAATATTTCATGTAATATTCTTAAATTTTTGGGAAAATTTGTATATAATATTCCTAAATTTCTGGGAAAATTTTGGGGGCTATTCCAACATTTTGAGAAATTTTTTGGGAATATTTCATATAATATTCCTACAATTTTGCAATAATTTTGTGAAATATTCCATATAATATTTTTATATTTTTGGGAAAATTTTGGGAAATAATTCATACAATATTCCAATGTTTTCTAACAACAACCATAACGGTGTTACCTTTTAAAGTTTAAAAATCCAGCAGCTGCTCCAGACTCCGTAACACAATAGACTCCAACAGCCTCCTGACGTCCGAAACACACCCGTTATTTTCCTAAAACCAAGAAATGCATAGACTTCAGTGTTAACTCTAAATGCCTAATTCCCCTAATTACTAAATTTACTGTTAAAAAACACGAATTTTTACCCAGAAATTTTCGTCCCAAAAAATGTTGAATCTTTGTCCCGGGACGGTGGTTTCCCCCCTTGGCCCAAACAATGCCTTGTGCCCGGCACGTGCCCTTGCAGCACCCACCCGACTAGTCCATTGCTGAAAACAAGGGGGTAAAAGTCAGGAAATTGCAGCTGGTATTGAAAACCTGATAAGGGGGAACCCCTATAAGAGCCGGGACAAAGACCTTTGACCCCCACTTTGGCATGGGAGAAAACTGTTTGTTCATTATCTAACGGTTGGTTTTGTGACCCTGGGATTTAAAAAAATAAATAAAAATGCACTGGACAGATGGCAGTTTAGAGATTTGGCCAGCAGGACAGTAACTAATTGGGCAGTAGGAGAAACGGATGAAAGTCGGATGAGTGTTTTGGCCAGTTTTTGCAACATTTTCGATTTATTTTCATTGTGTTTTCTGGAAATAGTGTAACACAGCTCGGAAAATGTCATACATCTTAGCATTTTGTCAGAATTTAACATAAAATGCATTATGTTTGTTATCCGTCTGTACTATCCAATGCATTTTTCTCAAATTTAATTATTTTTTGGCTTGATAAATCAGTCCCAAACTTTCTGGGTTGACTGATTCCTTATCAAATATTTTAAAATTAGTGTTTTTAGAAGTTAATAATAATTTTAGTAAATTATATTTCGAGTATACCCGTGTATCAAAAATAAATGTCTCCATGCTTTCAACGCCCCCTACTGCCCTGTTGAATTCCAAGGGTTCTGGAAAGAATGGCGGTTAAGGGCATTGGTCTTGACTCAAAGGGATTTCCCATTCATAAACCACTTAAGCCGGCATTGCTTATTATATTTATATTGTAAAATGATTGCATTCATATTTAAATTTTACCCCTAAACCCTCGTTGAATTTTGCAATTAAAAATTTTAAAAAACGAAACCACTTGATGAGTTTCAAAATAAATCGATTTTAAACACTAGGGCCTTACCCTTGGACTTGACAGGGTTACACATGTGACTAAAGGCTTATGGAAAAAATAGAAAAAATTCTTCCAGCACTTTTCCAAATATTTTTCCAATAATCCTACTAGGTTTAATGTCAATAATAATTGCTATTTTACCCCACATTCAACCTTTTAACATTACGATTCTACCATTTCCATTTTGACGTTCCATTTAGGGTTATTTTTTCCACAATTTCGCCCCATCAAAAGGATGCTCAGGCATTACATCCCAGCATTTGCAATTAGCTCCCAATTTTACTAGCACTTCAAAAACCTTACCTTTTATGTCAGCTTGTAGATTAAAATGGCATTTGGGTCTGAACAACCACCTGCCCGCAGCTGCCATTGTGTTTTCTACGAAAAATGGAGGATTGTTATCACAACTACCCCCTTACAAACACTCTTCACTGTCAAACTTGGAGCTCAATGCGCTTGCGCAATGTGGCTTCTTGGAGCGCTCAATTAGCGCTCTTTGAAATTTGTATTCATTGAATGGGCGTTTTAGGGTAGCGATCCCGTTCGGTGGCAATCGATCTGGCTTTGCACCGCAATTTTCGAACGAAATTTACGTAATTTTTAGTAATTTGTGGACAGGTGACATCAGAAATTTATGCAATAGACCGCCATTGAAATTCCTGTAAAATATTAATTTCAAAGTACCTTTATCTTGAGCAGGATTCGGCAGGATTTCTGTCTACCTGTTAAACCGAGGACTCACTACGCATGCGCAGTATTTTTTTTCGAGAGCGCCTCTAAAGCGCCAACTCATCGCTATCTCAAATTATGGTAGATTACATGAATTTGACAAGGTAGCGAACCCGTTCAAAAGCATACATGTCCCGCTATTTTCGAATGGAAATAAACTGTGATTTGCTATTTTTGCTCCAGAAAATTCAGAAATATTCATAACTAGGAAAAAATATGTATTATTAAGTAATTCATGAATCTTTTTATGCCGAGAGTAAATTGCTTATTGCACCAGGCGTTGGAGCAATTCTGCTTTGGAATTGTCAAGGAATTGTCCTTGGGAATTGTGCTGTAAAGGAATGTAGCCAATGTCCGCATTTTTCATCCGCTCTGAAATCAAAAATACCCCAAGCCAAATAACCCAATCATTGCAAGTATTGAAGTGGGATCATTGGAAATTGCTACAAGCAAAATAAAATAACACAAATGTGAATAGTTTCAAAGTTATACTTGTTTTTATTTGGGAATTATTTTGTCTCAATGCGTTGCAGCCCTTATGATGATGACCTCATCATTTTTCACTTGTGAAGAAGACGCCTGAGGCGATGGACTTGTGTTGTCAAGATGGGATTCAATTCAATTCAACTCAGTACCCTACGATCAGCATATAATGATGCCATTTGGTAGGGGGGTTGTCCCACATTTAGGAGAATACTCCAACGGGATTAATTAAAAGTGCCAGAGGACAATTAAATAGTGCAATGGACATTGTGAAACAAGAAACTAAACGGACAGCAGATACTTTTTGGCCAAAATTCGTGTGTCTGCCGTTTATTTTGCCTACGGGACCGGACAATGCGTTGCAAGGAAAAAATACGGTAGGCCATTTTTTTTTGACCGTATATTGCGTAATTTATTTCTGGTGAAATCCGATTGTGTCATCGCGTTATTTCGCTGTAATAAACAACTACAGGCAATTAGGATGTAATTTTTGAGTCCTGCAAGGCATTATTTATATGACATTGGGGCGATGTTTAGGGATTTGCTAGCGTGCCTCATGGGCTTTCAAAGACGCCGGTTAGGCCATTTTTGTTGTCGTTTGGCGACCATTAAACCTGTTGATTGCTTATGAGAGCTCGATTCCTATTGGCTGAAAACTTGATTTTTTATTTTGACAGCCAATAGAAACTGGCCTTTCAAGACAGCCTCTGATAATAGTTTTAAGCCTTTTTCTGAGTGTAATCAATCTACAACTTTGCAGTATTATTTTTCTCAACTTTTCCTAAAAATCTTTGACACAGTTTACCCGTTAGTGAACTTTTATTGTAGAGGAGGGTGGGGCCGATTATGATGACCTGTAACACGATGCCCATATCGTCCAGTATTTTTTGTCAGTGCGTAATTTCGAATCTTCCAAAAGGTTAAAAGACGATTGGACCCATCCAGAAGACCCATTGGAAAAACCGATTTTTCAGCGTGAAAATTGCCTTCTTTTAAGGGTAAGCAGTAAAGATGCAAGATGGTGGTCTTTAGTACTGGTCAATATGCCTACATCTCATCAACTTATTTTGGTACTTTCCTCAGGCTTAATTTAAGGGACCCTTGCATTTTAGGCCTAATTTAAGGGTCCTTTTATCCTCCCTCAATTTCTAGGATTAAACATGATTGATTGTTGGCAATTGCTAATGGTCCTATGTGCCCAAAATAATGCCTTTCTTGAGTGTTTTCTGTTGTAAATCTGTTACCAGTTGATGATGGTCATCCATAACGGCGGCATTCGGGCTTTGACCAGTCCTACTTTTTTTCTTGGCGTCAGGTGGACTGGCACTGCATTTAGCACCTGTACTTACTGCTCTTCTTTTTGAGGCAGTTTTAATTAAATTATGGTAATTAGCAACAAGACGGAAATTGGCCCCATTTTGCACACTTGGATGCCTATATGTGTGCTGTTGTAATTAACATTATGCAAATTATGAACTAACTGGTAACCACCAACAGGTGGTTGAGTCTGAAGGCAGCCATTTTGTTTTTTTAAATATTTATTTATTTTTAAATTTTGACCCCAGGGTTGCTATTAATGTAATTAGGCCTACACCTTTTTTTGATTGTAATCAACATTAGTTACATTTGCAAAATCAATGCTGGTTGTTGTGTATAAATGTCTGGAAACGTGATTATCGTGGTCAGGGAAAGTGGTGTATTTTTGGTCATGGAAAGTCAGGGAATTCTGCTTACACAGGGTTTGTACAAATCTTGAAATTCCTTGAGAACGTGATTTCAAGGCCTTGAGTTTTTGATGATGGCCTTTAAATATCCTTGGAAATTTATTTTGATTGGGTTAATTAATTTTTAACTTTTAAAGTAGGCCTAAGTCTACTTTCCTGGAAAATAAGGAAAAGTCAGGGGATTTTCCAAAAAAAAAACTAGTGAAAAATCAAAAAAATTTTAAACATAAAAAGTAATGAAAATAAAATAAAAAGGGTAAGAATGGTAGGCTATAGATACGTTGGGAAATAATTTGAAATGGTTAAGGAAATTTAAGAAATTGGTCAGGGAAAGTCAGGGAACTCAATTGGTTAAAATTAATAGGAACCCTGTATTATTTTGGACGTTTTAGCTCAAAACAAAGCAGGAAAGGGTCCTTCAAACTGAATAAATGGTCATTGGAAGTCCTTGAAAAAAGTCCTTGAATTCCATTTATGTGTAAGTGTACGAACCCTGCTTACAGAATTAAATGTGATCATCATCATTTCAGTAACACTGCTAAAAGATTAGGAGTATCCATTTTAGTGGTGACACGCTGAAAGCGCCATCTAGGGAGAGTGATGCTAACTGATATGCATTGGCTGATTGTGTTGGCCATCTTTGGACTCTTTAACGGATAACTTGTTGACGAATATAGGCATATTTTGACTTTATGACAGTGTAACCATTTGGTTACATGATCTGAAGCTGAAGCTTTTTTGCTGTAGTCGCCATCGTTTTGGTGTGCAGGTTCACAGATAGTGCAAGGTAACCAAAAGGGTTACCCACTTGCGGTCTAACCTTTAGGCCATGGTGTAGTATATTTAGGTGAAGGAACTGTCGTCTGCTTCAATGCTTTTTCGACCATACCAACTGGCGATCGAATTGTGACTGAGTTTCTATAGTTGCCAAAAGTTGACGCTAGATGGCAATAATATCTATTTACTCTGAAGGTCAAACATTTCTTGCTTTACCGTGACCTTCAGCCATTTTCTATTGGTAAAGGACTACTGGCGCCCTCATACGGTCAGGTCATCGGCCATTTTCTATTGGTTATGCACTACTAGCGCCCTCATGCGGTCAGGTCACAATAATAATGCCAAGAAATCAGGCCACTCGACTACCCTGCTTTAGGCATATTACCAAATGAGATCACAGAGGGCAGTGCATTTGCGTTTTTGCTGTTGGGTTATAACCTATGATGTACTACTTAACAATTACTCGTGAACTGGATCACAAATGCAGATCAGATCACAACGCCAAAATACAGATTTGACACAAAATCTGTGGTCTCTCATTCATGCTAAGTTTATTTCTGATAATATTATTTATGTGAACGTATTTTTATAATGCTTAGTATTTAAAATAAATTTTGTACCAAAATATGTACTGGTCAGTGGTCAGAGACTGAATTATAGCATTTGGTCCGAGAGAGCCATGGGAAATGCTGATCAATATTTGCGGTGCACCCTGTATAGAAATGCGCGTTGTTGCATTTATTGTTCACTAGATGGCGCTGTAATGTCTGCCACGTGCATTGCGGTTCTAATAGGGCGTGGACTGACCTGACATCTGGTGGTTAAATTCATTCGAAAACATTTTTTTTTCAGACTATTAAAATGTTTATACACTAGAGTTACAAATTAGGGGTAAAATAATGCTCTAAAATTGGTTAGAATATCCGATTTTAATGATTTTTTTTTGTTGAAAATTGTATTTTTTTTTTTTACCACCCTGCTTCGTGTATACCGGGTACTAAGATTTCGTTGGGATTTAATGGATTTTTTTTGGAGTGTTGGAACCACCGAGCCGACAATTATTATTCTCATCCAATTGTTGTTGTTGACCAGAAGTGGCGCCCCCCTCCTGTGCCACTGCCTTTTTGTAGATTTGCAATTGCGATTATTCATTGTCAAAAGAAATAATATGAGATTTTGTATACAAATGTATCTTCAAGTGAAATTTGAAACTCATTTATTTTTTCTTGGGAGGGAAAATGACATCTTGCACTCTGGGACCCCCCAACAACCCAAGGGATGAAAAGAGCCCCAAATAGCATTGGACCACAATAGACTGGACTGTTTCTTATTTTACATTCCCCCTTTACCCCCCTGTTTTTGGGAATAATTGGCTGGCTACATAGAAAATCCATCTGGTTCTAAAATGTCTTACCTGAGCGCCATCTATGATGAATACCTTTCAACTACCATGTGACCCGTACTAAAATGGCGGCCCCTGTTACTTGACATAGGTTTATGGCGCCATCTATGATGAATTTCTTTCAACTACTGTGTGTCCCATACTAAAATGGCCATCAGTGTTACTTGCCTTAGGCTTATGTCTATGAAAAATGACTTGTAACTACTGTGTTTCATATTAAAATGGCATCCCATGTTGCGTGCCATAGACTTATGGCGCCATCTATGATTAGTAATGTTCAACTAACGTTTTTCACGTACTTAGATGACCAAAATTGGTGAAATCTTTTGTCGAATGGTGCATTATGGGAGAAGGCCTACCTTTGTACTAGTATTTTTTGGGATGTTTTCAGAGTTCTCACTCACCTGGAAAGTCAGGAAAATGGGAAATGGTCAGGGAAAGTCGGGGAATTTACCAAAAGCTAGTGAAAAGTCAGGGAAACAATATATATATTTTATAGGGATAATGCTTATTTTTGTTAAATAATTAAATTAGTAGGTTAATTAAGTCATTTGAGAAATACAAAGCTTAAAAATGCACATTCGCTAGTTTGACTTTGATTAATTTTGCAGGAAAGCCGAAATAAATAAAGTGTGAAGTAGCACATATGCACATCCATTAGTTTTCCTATATTGAATAAAATGAATGCGAAAAAATAAGCGAAAATGAGTAAATTGTGCTTAACTAAAAATTCAGGTTTCGAGAAATTTTTAAAATGTATACTAACGAATTTATCCACTACTTGTAACTTTTAGAAATGATAGCTTGTGGTTTATTCGCTACTGCTCACTTCTGTAAATTTTAACAATTATTGGGTTAAATTAATTTATGTAACTTTAGGTTCATTTGGGACACTCCCAGGATCACAATAGTACAATTATCTCATTTTTGACAAATTGGCCTATTCGCCACTTGTGAACTTAGCCATCGAAATTGTATTTGCCCATTTGTCAAAATCCCTAAATTTTAATTGTGTATTTATTTGGCCCTGCTATGATTTTACACCCGAGTGATTTTTTGAGGCCTCCTCCCCATATTTGAATTAATGTGATTGTTGGTTTATATAGCAAGATGGGGGGGGGAGGGGGTTACTGTGGAGATTTTACCCCCAATATGCATTTTTGACCATTAAATGGCAGTTCATTTTCAATGCATGGGAATGGGATGTCCCGGATGTACCACCCAGGGTGTGTTGGGTTTTTGCTTCAGGTAGCCATTTTGTTTGTGGTTTTAAAAAGGTAACTATAGAATGATTTACATATTTCTATTTTGGACAAATATTCCTTTAGGCCGTTTAGGGGAATAAAGGATCTCGTCTCGTGGAAAACCTGGAAATCTCAGGAAATTTTGAATTGAAACCTGGAATTTTTCAATATCATCTTTTTTATTTTGTATTTTTTTAACATTATCCTGAAAATCTGCACACAAAAATGATTTGCCTAATTGGCTGCTGCTAAAATCAAAAACTGATATCTTGGCTCTTCAATGTTTGTTTGTTTATTCCCCTATTTATTCCGCATGCAGTAAAGCGAAATAAATTAAGTGTGAAGTAGCGAATATGCACATCCGTTATTTTTCCTATTGAATAAAAAGAATGAAAAAAATGAGCCAATTGCACTTTAATAAAAAATCCAGGTTTTGAGAAATTTTTCAAATGTAAACTGACCAATGGTACCATTGACCACTTGCAACTTTTAGGAATGACATCGTGTGGCTTATTCGCTACTCTTCACTTCTGTAACTTTAACATGCAGTTATGGGTTAAATTAATTTATATAACCTTTAGGTTAATTAGGGACACTTCTCAGGGTCGCAATGGTACAATTATCTCATGTTTGACAAATTGGCTTATTCGTCACTTGTGAATTAAACCATCGATGTAAAACTTCTGTTTTAATAGGCCCTAGTGCTGTTTTAATCTAAATAATATATATTCCCGAATTTTGGTGGAATATATTCTTGTATTATTCTTACATAAATTTTGGCATAAATTTCTATTTCATAGATTTTTATTGAATTTAATTGAATATACTTTTCATATTTTGCAAAAAAGTCCTGGAATATTCTGGCAATACTCCTATATTTTGAGGGAGAAAATGTTCCGTATCAGGACAGAAAACATGTGAGTACGAGGCACCCATTTCTGACAATTAAGTGTCGCCAGGGGGCGCTTCAAATCGTCCCTTCTGGACATGGACACTCTTTGTTTACTGTTTATTGAATCTATTTTTTTATTTCAACCGTTAGGGTCTCTTTGCTTTAGGCTAATGGGCACTTATGCCATTGCATATTGCTTGTTGTTTTTTTTTTTCGGCCATTTTGGCTAGCAGCTTTAGAAACAATTGACTAAACAGCATAAGAAGTGCTTCTTGTGGCGCTCCAGGTTATTTCTTTTCTGTAAAAAATAGTCAAAAGGACACACGTGTGTGCATTTGGCAAACAATTTTGCTTAAAGATTGTATTTTGTGATACGTTTAAGGGGGAAACCAATCGGTTCGTAGCCGAGGGGACTTCGTGCCTCGGTTAAATCCGTAAAGCGTGTGGGGCACCCTATCCCTTGCCTTTGGGGGGGGGGGGGGAGCCCACCATAAATTTTGGTAGTGGGGGCTACCCCTAAATGGGTACAATTACCCCTAAAAACCTACACTTAGTAGTGCTAATTGCGGGTTGGACTAAGCTCCCCCCCCCCCACTCCTCTGGAGGAGGAAAGCCTCTTTTTAAATACACCCCCCCCCTCAATGCGTCAGACCTACAATTAGAATTTAGCAATTCATTTCCAATGCAAAAATTCAGGATTGGTTAATTGGTCAACTTGGTTAGTGATAAACTGCATTTTTTTGAACCTATATTTAAAAAAACTTTTTGTGGAAAATTAATGGTTTTGGTTATTTTTTTTTCATAATTTATTAGGCCAAATTTTTAATCAGGATTTTTGGTCGGGGGGATTGGGTGGGGTGGGGGGGAGGAAGAGGGGCGTGGTATTAGACTAGAAAATAGTTTGGCAAAAATGTGTAAAATTCTTCTAGCTCTGGCAAGTTTGGATTTTAGAAATAGGAGGGTAAAAGTCAGGCATGGAGCTTGAAGTTTCTACGTGCGTTAACGCACCAATTCATGCGATTTTGGGAAATTGGTGCGCGTTGGTGTGAATTGGACTTTGCCAATAGCATGCGATGAAATTTTTCATTTTATGGATGACCCTTTAATGTGGAGGAAATTTTAAAGTGTGTGATATGACGTCAACTTGGGGGGGGGGGGGGAAGTTATGAAGTATGATTATAGTTTGGCATGAGGGGAGGGGGGGGGGTAAATGGTCAAAATTATGTGGATGCTGTTTATGGATGACCCCCTCGTGTCGACGGCAGTTCAAAGTGTGATGGAACGTCTGAGGGAGGGGATTATGAAGTGTAATTATGGTGGTGGGGGGGGGGTTAAATGGTCAGAAGTGGGTTGATAATGTTTATGGATGACCCCTTCATGTCCAGGAGAGATCAAGGTGCAATGGTCAGAATTAGGTTAACAGTGTTTGTTTATGGATGACCCCTACGTGTCAAGGACAGTACAAGGTGTAATGGTCAGAATTAGGCCTACATTGAGGATGTTTATGGATGACCCCTTCATGTTCACGAGAGTTCACGATGTAATGGTCAGAAGAATTAGGCCTACATTGATGATGTTTATGGATGACCCCTTCATGTCAATGACAGTTCTAGGTGTAATGGTCAGAAGTATTTTGATGTTTATGGATGACCTCTACATGTCAAGGACAGTTCAAGTTGTAATGGTCAGAAGTACGTTGATGTTTATGGATGACCCCTTAGTGTCGAGGGCACTTTAGAGTGTTATATGACGTTTGAGGGAGGGGGTTATGGAGTGATTATGTTGGGACATAAAGGATGTTGGGGGGTTCAACCTTCCCCCCCTAAAAACCCAAAATTTTTCCTATAAAAACCCCCCTTTTTTTAAAAATCGCCAAAATTTTGGGGTTTTTAACCCCCGATCCTCCCATTTGTAAATCCTGGCTACGCCCCTGATTGGGGGATAATAAGGATCAGAATTACATTGATGATGTTTATGGATGACCCCTCAAGGTCGAGTGCAGTTAATTAACCTAGCACTATATACGTTTGACCTTCTCACTCACTTTTCTTATTAAATTTTTCCCAAAACTTTTGATTTTTTTGTGTGCATGTTTCCCCGGGTATATGCCTATACCCGGGTCCATTAGTTTTCTTGTTTTGTGTTCGGTCTGAAAAATACCCCCGGGTCAGTTTGTACCCGAGGCCTCGACCGGGGATAATAGCGATTCCGTGGTGCGGCACAGCGGGACGTCCGACGCCGCTGAGAGCACGTGTATCCCCGTACCCAATTTTTTACCCCTAAAAAGTTAGGGTTAACTCGATTCTTTTGAGTTTTTTGAATTCTCAATGGAAAGGTCCTGTCTGAATTTTTCTTTTCTCAAGTCCAATTTTCATACCAGAATTCCGTGAGAAATCTCAAAAGTGCATTTATTTGATGGACATCGGCCAATTATAACCTTTTTTTTTGGGGTATTTTTTTTTGATGGGCTAAAATCTCGAAAATATGTAATTGCAAGGATGAGATCCTTTTTCGTGGATTTTTACGAAGGTGGGGTCCCGCTCACATTTCGCTATTTTTTGGACAAATTAATTGCACACTGTTTTTGGATTGGGAAATAAGAAATTACCATTTTCTAAATAGGCCTATCGAAATTTGCACACCTGTTCCATAATAGCCATAATTGGCTCGAGAGAAAACACAAATTTCTACGGTGGCTCTTAGGTAGATTACCCTCAACTAACCAAACTGTGCTGAATTCTATCTAGGCTTCTCAACTATGAGCCAAAGTAAGAACTGTGATTTTCCCCTCCCCCCCCCCATGACATCCTATGAACCACCGTAGAAACTGGGGTCTTCCCATGGATTAGTCTTGAAGATATGAACCATCGTAGAAACTTGTTTTTCTTCCCATGGATAATTATTCTATGAGCAGCTGTAGAAACTATAGTTTATTCTATGAGCCACCGTTGAAACTGTCGTTTTTCAATGGCTTATTCTCTGTGAGCCACTGTAGATACTTTTTTCCATAGTTTATTCTATGAGCCACCGTTGAAACTGTTGTTTTCAATGGATTATTCTCTGTAAGCCACCGTAGATACTTTTTTTTCATGGTTTATTCTATGAGCCACCGTTGAAACTGTTGTTTTTCGATGGATTATTCTCTGTAAGCCACCGTAGATACTTTTTTTTCATGGTTTCTTCTATGAGCCACATGACGAAACTGTTGTTTTTCAATGGATTATTCTCTGTGAGCCACCGTAGATACATTTTTCCATGATTTCTTCTATGAGCCATTGTAGAAACTAGTTTTTTCATGGTTGATTCTGTAGTAGTGACAATAGTCAATGAGAAGTCTAGGCTAATTAGTAGTTACCGGTAGTCATACTTTGCACGAGAAACGACAAATTTCTATGGTGGCTCACAATTAGAAAACCCTTAACTAACCAAACTATTATACTCTCAACTATGAGCCACAGTAGAAAATATTTTTGTCCCTCATGGTTTAGCGTGAGTCACGCAGGACTTTATATAAAGTCATGATAGTCATACCCTGTGGCAAAACTCAGTTTTCACCAGACACGGGTGCAAACCGAAACATGCACCTAGGCCCAGGTGCAATTCGAAAAAAACAACAATTTTGCAGCATAGGCATGATAAACTATTGGGGGAAGGGTACTATTGGAGAAATTCCCCTCAAATTCTTGGGATTATCCCTCATTCCGAGTGTAACACATTCTGGAAAATATGATTGGCCCGCATCCAATAAGAACCACGCAGCCTCCCGTCATGCAACGCTGCAGCAATAATGGCTTCCCGCATTATCTGCAATTTAACCCTAATGATGCGAATTTAATGGCGTTTAACGTTGGAATGATTCCATGAATCTCTGGAGATTTGCTCTTAAAATAATGATTCCTGCACTCGTGCTTTTAATATTATGCAAATCTTGCGTTTTAATACGACTTTTATTATGTAAGGGCTTTTTTTTGATGGATTGGGGGAACCATTTGCATGAAATGGACCGAGGCCAATTGCGGATTATCCGATGGCTATCTCCCACGCCCCCCTCCCCCCATTCGCATCTCTGGAGGCTCGTTCATTTGATTTGTTTCGTGATCCCCCGTGTGAGATTCGGTGGGATTAGCTGAGATTTCTCGTTTTGAGATTCGTCGTGATTCACTGTCAATGCTGCATGTGGCTTGGATTGCAATGATTTGCTTGTATTTTGGAAGGAGATTTTCTTAGATTTACGTTGATTTGTTTGGATTTATGCTAACTCGATTCACGATTTGTTGGGATTGAGTAAGATTTTGACCTTAAAAATACAAGGTAGGGTTTGTACTGACCTGGAATGTCAAGGAAAACTGTTCTTGGTCAGGGAAAGTCAAGGAAAATTGTTTTTGCCAGGAGAATTAAGTCAGGGAAAACTGTTTGTGGTCAGAAAAAGTCAAGGTAAATTGCTAATTTTAGGGATATTAAGTCGGGGAAAATTGTCCTTGGTCAGGGAAAGTCAAGGAAAATTGCTTTTGTTAGGGAAAACGGTTTATGGTCAGGGAAAGTCAAGGAAAATTGTTTTTGGCAGGAGAATTTAGTCAGGAAAGTGTTTATGGTCAGGGAAAGTCAAGGAAAATTGCTTTTGTTAGGGAAAACTGTTTATGGTCAGGGAAAGTCAAGGAAAATTGAATTTGTCAGGAGAATTAAGTCAGGGAAAACTGTTTATGGTCAGGGAAAGTCAAGGAAAATTGCTTTTGTCAAGATTTGCATAAGCCATGTATTGGAATGTATAGATTTGCAGATTTTAAGATTTTTGGATTCACTTATTGAGAGTGCCGATTATGGATGCATGCAGTCACATATTTAAAAAATGTAGGGATTTGGCAGGATTCGTATTCACATGCAAAAGTTCTATTACTTGGTTTTTGCAAGATTGCATTTTCTTGATTTGTATATGGATTTCTTGAAGAGAGATTAGGTCAAGATTTGTTTCCATTCTGGGATTAGTAATGATTTCAGTGAAATTCTGCAATATTTGCATAGATTTATCATGATTTACGTGAATAATTTCTACTAGTAAACAAGAATTGTCTTGAATTATCTATAGATTTCTTGGGATTATATGGATTGACAGGATATCTTGGTGATTCTTCTGGGATTCACACGATTAGTCCAGGATTCATCGCCTATTCGCCTCTACCGTTATACCTTCGAAAGGGGGGGGGGGATCCCTACAGAAAAAGTAGAGGGCAAGGGGAAACCTTGAATTAATCCTTATACAAAACTAATTATCATATCTGAAATATTATCTAAATTACATTCGTTTCTAAGCACTTTTAATATAGACGCCATATTGTACGGAGGACTGCTTGGGACATATTATACGCTTGATAATTATTAGGCGTATTATAATAGTAATATTATCTCAATTTTACCCCCCATTGTTATGGAGAATATTGGCATATGCATGCGTGGAGGGAATTCCCCTTAAGGGGGCTGTCCACACTATCAACAAAATGCATGCTCCTATGGGAATCTCCATGTTAATTACCGGTACATATT
>JAQIXP010001410.1:0-18561 GCA_034700285.1 Proteroiulus fuscus | reverse complement strand
TTGGCCATTATGTGGTGCCGCGAAAATAAACCACACGGCTAAGGGTGCCGTGAGACAGAAAAGGTTGGGAACCGGGGGTATAGAGGGCGCCATAAAATGCACAAGTGATGATCTACCATAATTCAGGCAAAATCTGGTTACCTATTTCAGCAAATAGTAATTAGATAAAAATTAATTAATGAATAAAGAAAAGAAAGAAAACTTACTAACTAGTAAGGTTATTTTCTTCATGCATGCGACGTCACAACTAACACCATACTTTGAACAGTTTAAAAATAGTTTTACTGCAGAAGTGATGATTATCTTGTCATAAAGCTAGAACACGTGACCTGCCATTTCTGTAGACATATTACAAGTGTCAAAAAGGGAAAGTGGAAGATAGTAGGAAGCAGGCTGCAAGCCATTATAAGCCATTAGCCATCAGCCGATCTGCTGATAATGTAAGTTCCAGTATGGCCTCCATGTTTAATCATGCTTAACACATTTAAATCGTTCAAAAATCGTTGGAACAGAGTATATATAGACTATGAAAGAGTTATATGTAAGTCGGCTGACGGCTTGAAACCTATCATCACGTTGAAGTGAGCATAATTATTCAACATTTTACCATTTTTAAATACAACAAATTAATTTCAAGAGAGGACATAACTTTTATTAATGTTCTCCTTGTTTATTTGCGTATAAAATTCAGCACAAAACTAGATTTGAAAATATATTATAAACAGAAATTGAAAGAAATTCAAGGTGAATTCAACAATTTTAATACTTTTTTATATGACATTCTTGTACACATAATGAACACGTGAAATTGGACAATTAAGAGCGTGATTGCCAAAAATAAAGTAATTTAGCCGAAGACCCTCAAAAAACTGATCTGATTTCTTATCTTTTGGATTTTCTTGAATTCGTATAATAAAATGAAAATAATGTTTTTATTATATACCTTGTCTGTCTGTGGCTATTTCAGGCCTAATGACTATAAAACTAGTACATTTAGGTTTTGTACAAACAGGATGTTCAATGATATACCCTTGTATAAAGAGACAGTAACTTAGTCTTACCAATTTGGCCTTTTTCAGAAACCATCTATAGAAGAGTTTTAGAAAGAACCCTGTTCAACAAAAGAGTGAATTGGGGAATTCAACTGACCACTCATAAAAAAAAGATGTCTGATGTTACCTCAGCAACTGATTGGTTGTATGCTCTTCAGTTCACTCTTTTGTTGAGCATCTTATGCTAAACTAGTTAATGAGTGCATTTCAAGTGCTGAAATAGTTCTATTTACTCAATAAACAATAAAAAGGTTAACCTGGATCGTGGGTTAAGGTGAAATGGATTAGGTGCAGTTCCCAGCACTGATTGATGCCTGATGTTTAGGATGCACTTTGACCCTTGGCAATTTAGGACACTAGAACAATGGTTTCGTTTTTTAGGTTTTAGGAGAACAATATACTTGTTTGGAAGTGTCCTGGTACAAATAAATAAATTAATGAAATATAAGGCCAAATCGACTCGAGATGTGGAAGATGCTCTTTAGTTCACTCTTTTGTTGAACATAATTAAATGCCTATACTATTCAACAAAAGAGTGAATTGAAAGGTAACCAATTAGACTTTGATTGGTGAAAAGCTAATAGACAGTAGAGAGCTCATTTAGAGTCATATATGTAAATCTGTACCCTTTCCAACTAAAGAGTGAACTGCAAGGCTACCAATTTACTTCTGTATGGTTATTGCAGATATTCAAACAGTATCATGCCTAATAATGATTTATTTAATTAAAATGAATTAGTTCACTCTTTTGTTGAACACATGCACAGTTCTCAAGTTGATAGGGGTCGTTCCTAAAGGCTGTAGGTGGCAGGGTAGTCGTATTCCCCTAGTGACAGTTTTAAGTATAAATTGGAGCGATTGGTTGGTTACTCTTACACATGGTTATTGTATATTGTTAAAGACCATGCAGATAACCTGGTTTCAAGGTGCCAAAGTAACAGGTCAAAATTGGTCCATTTGCAATTTTGCAGTTCACTCTTTTGTTGAATAGGGTAGGGGAATTCCCATGACATACAAAATTACTTTTACTTGCATTAAACCATGCAGATAGTAAAATTAGCTCAACTTTATTAATGTATAGGGCTATGGCTTCATCTGTAGGTGGCAGGGTAGGCGTACCCATGGCGGCAGCTTAAGGAATTAAGGGGATGGCAACTAATTCCCTCCAGGAGGCGCAATGTGCCATAGCCCATAGCAGGCTGTTGCTTTATCTGTAGGTGGCAGAGTAGACATGCCTCTGGCGTCAGTTTTAAGAGTAACAATGGAATGACAACTAATTCCCTCTAGGTGGCTCAATATACCATTTTACAAACCAATTGCTTGAAATTAAAAACAGTAAAACCTGGGATCGTAGCTAATATCCTGTAGGTGGCAGGGTGGTCGCTGCAATGAGTGCCCCTGCTTCCAAATTTATGAATAAATGAGGATGATAATATCTCCTCCCCTCAGGGGGCGCAATAGGTCATGTTACAGAAAATTAGAAAGTTGCTCTTTAGCCAGTGAATTTTTTCCTATTAATTTCGATGTTCAATGTTGTATCCTGTTTTTCTGCATTTTATCAAGTTGCAGGGTAAATTCCTTAAGATTAAGGAATTTCATTGGCGACATTAATATTATTCTAGAGTGGATTTTTTTTTGCACACTTTTGTACTCAGTCCAGTGCTGGACCCCTCCCAGCACCCTTGACCCAAATTGATATTCCGAAGCAATATTTTCACGGACACAAGGGATACACCAGCCTTTGCTGCTCAGGTTTACCTGCCATCTAATTAACTATACCTGGTTTAGGCGCATGAAACCACGCACGTTTTAACAAACAGGTAGGCTGGGTATAAATAGACCAGTTTACCTGAGAAGAAAGTCACAAATCTCAGTTTCAGTTGGTTTGCAGGACACAGGCACTTGACCACTCACACTATTTGTACAATGAAGTCTTTGGTAAGTAACATTTTGGTCAGATTTTGTTTTTTTGAACTTTTTATTTTTTGGAAAATGTCAGGTTTATATTTCAAACACAATTTTTCTGTAAATTTATGTGAAATTAGGAACTGATCGTTTGTACGAATACCAATAAATTTGGTATTTTTGAATGAAAATATGAAGTTTTACTTTCATCGGAATATATTATTTATCTAAAACTAGGGTTTAAAAATATATTGGTTATTAATTTTAAATAAAAATACGAAAAGTTATTTAGCTTTTGAAAATGCCAATAAGCCAGTCAAGTTTTAAATATTTTTTTAAACTATTTTGAAGTGGTAATTATCTGTATTGTTTATTTATTATTTTTTTTCAAAAATAATTTTAGTGTTATACAATGTATTTAAATATAAATTCAAAAAAACAAGCTTTCAAATGTTGTATTAATATTAGATTGATCAACTAAATTCTGTTAGTGTAGTTATACCTCCAGAATTTTTTTTAATTAATCAGTACATTTAAATTTATATAAAAATAAATGACAGAAAACATTTTACGCAAATTAATTTAAAAATGGAATTTTCTTATTACTTAAAAAAATCAAAGGGTATTCATGAAATATTAAAAAAGAATTACTTTATTAAATTTTATTTAAAATTTGTTTATTTTTAAGTTATAGCATATTAACTTCTAAAATTAATTTCAAAGAAAGTATTTTACAAAAATTTGACTAAAAACGAATTTTGATTTTATTTTTAAAAAAAAAATTAATTAGAATGTATTCATTAAAATATTTTTTAAAATGTAATTTTAAAAAATCGTTGATAATAATTGATATTTTTGTTTAGTTGATTATTAGCAAAAAATTTTCCAAGAAATAGAATGAAAGTTATATTAAAAAAAATCATTTAAAATTATTTAATAGTACTAAGTGAAATTTTGTGTTAGTGTTCTATTAGTCTAGTTCTTAAGCAAAATTGATTTCAAGAAAAGCAGTTTTCGAAAATTAGACCAACAACGGATTACAGTTTAACTAATCAAAGAAAAGCTAAATTGGATTATATTTCAAAATATATAAAAAAGTTTGATTTTTACAAAAAACAATTGTACATTTTTGAAATTTTATATGTTAGTGTGATATATTTATTTATTTCATAAGCAGTTTGACATTTTCCAAAAATCATCGTTTTCAATGAAAACATTTCCCAAAAAATAAGGCAAATATTGACCAAAATGTATGTTATTTTCAGATTATCCTCTCTTTGGTAGCCATTTCCATGGCTTACCCAATGCCCCAGATCGGTTTCGGCTTGGCGCCCGTTGCCGCCCCGGTCCCAACATACACGTACGTACCCAGCGCCCAATTCCACAGTCAGAACGAATTCGGGGGGTACAACTATGGTTACGTGAGTGCTGATGGTCAAGGCAAAAACGAGCTCCGGGCGGCAGATGGCAGTGTTTTGGGTACTTACCAATACATTGACCCACTGGGCAAACCCGTTACTGTCCAATATTCCGCCGGACCTCACGGTTTCACCGCTTCCGGACTCCACCTTCCACAACAGGTTGCACTTCCTGAAGCCAACGTCAGGGCAACAGCCGAACATCTTGCTGCCAAAGCTGCCATAGCAGCTGCCAAGGCCCCTGCCGCCACCGCCCCGGCCGCCCCTGCACCTCAAGTTGCCACACAGCAACAGGCCTTCTTTGCAATCCCGTTTACAGGCTAAAGTATAGAAATAAGTAAAGGAAGATGCCGAGAACTCTTTTAACTTGAAATACACGAGAAAAAAAATGCGCCCTCTATGGACTAACTCCTGAATTACTGTGGTCGTAAAATACTATCGGCTGGTTCAAAGAAAACACCAAAACCCACCAATAGTCTTCTTAATTTCGTCTTTCTGTTGTCTGCTGCAGCGCCGCTCTGTTTTTTCCCCCCAAATTTTTGTACTGGTTTCTGAAAACTTAAATTTTTAATTTCTGCCATCTTGTCACAGACTGTCTTTTGCCAGATAGGATCTTCTTCGACAAGTCTTGTTAAGTGTTTTGTATTATATACGATGACTAGGCCTATAACCATTCCCATGTTTGTACCGGTATTAGTCAAAACTTTGTGTATGTTATTTTTACCAAATATGCATTAAAAAGTGTTTTTAATGAAGATGTTGGCGCCATTTTTTTGGTCTCATTTGTGTCTGTTATGACCCTGTTCAATGAAAGAGTTAACTGGAAACAATTGAGGTTATTCTTCTTATACCCCATTAACATAGACATTTAGATCACGATCAAGTTTTTCAGAAACACTGATTGTGATAAGTTTCCGTGTGAATGCATGTGATTAACAAGCCAAACATGATTAAGAACTCATCATGATTTGCTGTCACATTTGCTCTGGAAACTTAGTTAGTAGGTTTCATTATGATTGACTGATGCATTGTCATGGTAATGCTTTCTGGGTAACAAAGAAGTGAAAGATCGAGAATGTCAGTGTAAAGGCATTTATGGATTGCCCTTGCATTTCTAGTGGTTGGCAAAAGCAACCAATAATAAAAAGGAGGTAAATTATAGCAAATTGTGAATTGCAATTCAAAGTGTATGGTTCATGCTAACCATGATCTACTTTAAGCATGGTATGATACCCATAACTTTCTGAGTGTTACTTTATTGTTCAATGTTAGGTTGAATGGGGTATACAGTTCTTTTCTGAATCAATACAGCGTAAATGCAATGCATTTTCGACACTGAACCTTTTTGCATTTCACCAGATTTTCGTTTATACAAATAAATGTTGATTTGCAAAAAAAATAATATCCTAATTTCATTAGTTTTGTAATTAAATCAGTTATAATGTTATTGAACCCGTGTACATTCAAGCTTTGCACCATTTAATTATAATGTATATTATTTGCCGTTTGTAAAATTAGGCTAAAATAAGCTTAAAAATTGATCTGTTTGTTTTTTCTTGACTTTTTTTCACTACCTAGTCTATAAGCTGCAAACTAGGCACGAGTATAATACGAAAAAAGTAGTTGCTTAAAAGTTTGACCCAATAAAATATTGGAAATTAAAAATCAACTATTTATTCAATGACATAGAATCAGAGCCCAACCTGTTTTTTTTTAACTGAAACAATGCGGAATTAATCAATAATGGCGATTAAAATTCAGGAAATTGAGATAAACAATTTCTTCCATATAATTACATTAGAAAGCGACGAGAGATTTGCATTGCTAATATACAGTAAAAAATCTTATTTTTATTTTCTTTTTTTTACAGAAAAATAGACAAGTTCTGTTTCTAAAATACGAATTTCAAAATTGATTTAGCATCAAAGTAAAATATAAAAAATGGTCACAAAAATAATTTACAATGCTAATTCGCATAAATTACAAAATCTTATCTAAAGTTTAAATACATATAAAATATTTAAAAGTTCTTCTCTGGTATCAAATACTTTGCGAAGTTCAATTTCCGCTTGTAAAAAAATTGCAAGAATAACAAATTATTTCTTGTTTTTGAATTTAAATGCACAATTAAGCCTTGTATAAATAAGTATGTCTAGGCCTACTTCAATGATTTTTCATATTAAAAAAATATAATTTTTTTAGAATTATTAATTTTGTGGTAACATTAAAATGTATACCATGTTTATTATAAAAAAATCCATTATTGAATTGTGAGATCTCATCATTGAAATGCCAATTTAAGAATGAAACATTCTCATGAGATGTCTTTGGCAAGGCCAAGGTAGTTCCATTGCATGTGCTCGGTATACTTCCAACCATTGAGCTACCTTGGCTTTAGAGTTAACTTGGGACTTGTGCAAAATGGGCATTAAATGCTAACTGCATTTTGAAGGACTTTTTAAGGGTCCAGGTGCCCATATTTTAGAGTATCAGTGGTTCTAGTCTTGGTTATCATGCCAGACTTATTAAAAATGTTTAGTTAATTCATGATCTAGTGGCTGAAACTAGGCTCGGATGGACTCTTCGAGGTACCGTCGATGATCTAAAAAGAGAAAAGCATTGGAATTATGGTACAATTGCATAATGGAGAAACATTTTGAATTATTGCGATAAAAATGCATGAAAAATCTGTAGAAAAAGAAATTGGATGATTCTTATAAAGATTTGTAATGGCCCATTTAGTCCAATAGAATCTTAACATTCCTGTTTTGTATTATGCGAGAATCTGGCCAATCAATGTGTAGAGATGCGTTTCCACCAAAAATGCAATTTTCCCCAAACGTTTGAAAATGCTTGCAAGTGTTTGCAAACCTTTGTTGAAACAGTTCTTTTAGTGGACACCTGCCTGAAATACTCAACAAAGATTTGCAAACAACTGTAGTTTTTTTGCACGAAAGAACTTCTTCCTTTGATCTAGGCCTACCAACTTCAGATGGAATACTGGCAATTGTTTACAAACGTTTGCAAGCTATTGCAACAGCCCAATGAAAAAAAATACTTCAATGAAACTGCAGTTTTTTCGAAAAGCTGCAGTCTTAAACTGCAGTTTTTCTGGGTACTTATGAAACAAAGCCTTGCATAATTTCTGCAGTTTTTCTGTAAAAAACGTGCAAGTTTTTTTTCCTACAGAAAAATGCAGAAAAGCCGCATTTTTTGTACAGTATTTTATTTATTTGTCTGCAGTCTTTTTGCAGTTTTTCTGTTTGCTAGAATGTAAAAAAAATGCAGAAAAATGGCAAATTAACTGTATAAAACATGCAGTTTTTCTCCATTTTTCTGTAGAAAAAAAACTTGCACGTCTTTTACAGAAAAACTGCAGAAATTATGCCAGGCCAGGCAGAATTATGCCCAAAAAAACTGCAGTTTCAATGAAGTATTTTTTTCATTTCATTTTTCACTCTCCTCACAACATTTTTTATGGAATATGGCATTATGGGATTTTTGTGAACAAAATTCAACTTTTGTAACCAAGAATGGTTCAGTCTATTTTTGACAAGGACGTTTGGCAATGTCAGTACTCAATGTCACTCCTGTTATAATACTGCACTTACTGTTGTTTTCTGATAAAATGGGGATCTTGGCATCATCATCTTCGTTGGAATTATTGATGATGATTTCCGTTTCGTAAGTGAAGGGCTGTTCCTCGGCCGTTCCAAAAACCAAAAATGCGACTATACCAACGAATAGTATTCCAGCAGACAGATAAAACACCCTGTTCCATTCGCTTATACTTTCCTGAAATAATAATTTTTAAAGATTATTATCCAAAATTTAGTGCACTAAAAAAAGTTCATTACAAATTTACTATTTTACTCACATCATTATTTACTAAAAGTCCGGCGAAATAGGGTGCGGATACGCCAGCAATATTTGAGGCCAGATTTGTAAATGCTTTTAACGTACCTGGAGAAATGCAATTAAAAATGTATAATTTTTCGCCTAATTTCAATTATACCGTAAGATGCAATACTTAATTTTTTATAAGACCTAGAAAGGATTTACCTGCGGCTTGTAAGGAAAGATCCATTTCATTTAGAAATAGGCCACCAGCATTCATATTTGCAACTGCTACGGATAAACTTAGTAAAATGACCAGACCCAAACGGTCGCAGTGAAGAAATGTTACCCCAATCAGGCAACCCATCGGAATAAACATTGCTGAAAATTATAGAAAATTTGTAATTTGATCAGTAATTTATTGCAAAATTGCCAATTTGTTGGTAAATTTAGGAAATTGATCTTGCTGAAATTACGAATCCACTCATGAGTTATCAAAAAGTCTTTCATTAAAATAATTACGTATGAAAATACTATATGTATTTCCGCAGGAAATGCAATTCAGAATGACAAGGGAAGTCTCACTTTACGACAAGTTGTTTTTAAAAGAAAGGAAATAACAAAATGTTACTAGCAAAACTAAGCATATTGCAATTTCACTTACCTAGTATGAGAAATTATTAATTTTATGTAAAACATGAACAGTGCGATATTGCCCACTAATGGCGAATACCGGTAGTGATAAAAAGTGGAACATTCACAATTGGCTGCTGCTACCAGCTTGCTGTTAGAGTCTTAAGATGGCTGACACAATCAGCTAATACATACTAGTTAACACTATTCTCACCAGTTGACATGTTGGGCGTTTCTGTACCAAAAATTGTTTTATTTTCCCCCAAATCTTTTATCAGTCCATTTCATTTTTCGTTAAATTGGTGAGTCTTTTTTAGATTAACATTTAGTTTTTGACATCCACTTTAATTTCCATTTCTTTTAAAAATAAGTTTGTCTTATGTGAGACTTCCCCTAAAAAAGGACGATTTTCAGCAGAAAAATTGCCATATTTTTCTGCAGAAATATCAGCTCTGTTTAAAGTTTTTGTAATAACATGATCTACTTTTTCATGATGAATTCATAATCTTGAAATTTGAAATAAAATATTTTCACTTTACAGACTGCTGTGAACATCTTTCGAATGGTTGTTCTGCTGAATTTGTGTGAATTTTGCAACATGTCTGCAATCCAGCTGGAAAACAAGCCGGTGAAAAAGGCCAGGACGTAGGGTAAGCCGTTAATCAATCCACTCTGCAAGAAAAAAAATGGCACATTTTGTATTGTTTTCACTTTTCTGGTTAATTCTTATCAAAATTCTGACTTACGGCATTCAAGTCAAAATCCATTGCAAACTTGAGATACGTTGGTAGAATCGTGAGTAACGTGTGAGCTCCCCAAGAATGGGCAAAATATGCAATTATCATAGCCCAAAAATGATACGACCTCAGTATGGCACACCAATGTATGTGCAACTAAAATATTTGCATAAAATAAATAAAGTTAGTTGAAAAATATCAGCATCCATTTGTATCAGAAGGGAATAATAAGTCAGATTTAGTATTATGCAGTACCTTTACTGATTTTGGGCACGATTGCACGTGGTCTTGTATATGTAGTAATTCGGTGACCCCGACTTTGGGATCAGATGAGGGCTTATCATAAACTAGGAAACTCCATAAAATAAACCAGAAGATAGCTAAACCACCTGAAAATTAAAATAAAAAGGCTTAGGAAAATTTTAGGACTGTCGAGATCGTAGCAGACACAATTGAACCCATCTTGTTTTTTACTTATTTTGAAAATTCATTGCATTAATATCTTTTGTGTGAAAATTTGGAGCAGCCCAGTTAACCGCACGATATTTAAAAAAGATCTAGTTAACCATTTTGCTGAAATACTTTTTCAAAAGTAAAGCGCCATCTACGAGGAGCAACTTTCAACTACCTAATAGCCCGACCTAAAATGGCGACCCATGTTATTTGCCATATACGGCGCCATCTACGACGAACACTAAATGGCCATAGTAAAAGGGCCAAAAATTGTTTTTAAAAAAGTGCATTATGGGAGTACTTTTGCTAGGCTAATGGAATGGGCTCTCTTCAGTGACGTGTTAAAATATGACCCTTGTTAATTTTTTTGACAGTTTTAGGTAGCAATTTCAGAACGAATCATGATACAGGTTTAAATAATTTAAGAGAAAAATGCATTGGCTAACATATTGTTACCAGGAATGCTTCAATCCTGGTGCGAGGTAACCAATTTCTTAGTTACGAGACAACTATTCAGTGGATTATTTTCAAAAATTCTTGGAATATTGTCTCAGTAATGTCTATTGCTTTTGGCTCGGAAAAGGTTTGTTTAATTTTTGAGACAAAATTTGTGGAAAATCTAAGAAAAACACACATAATTGTTTAATAATTACCAAAAACATAAAAGGCGGCTGGCCAGCCATCCAGGAAGGTCTGTTCGCACAGGAATGCTGACACGGGGAACACAACTACTTTACCCAGCGAAACACCTGCACAAAAAAATACATTTTTTTTATCAAAACGAGTCCATTTATTGATAATAAAAATTGTGTTAATTTAAAATAAAAATGTGGACCTCCGAATGTAAGTCCTATCAATCGACTCCTCTCTTCATGAGGCACCCATTTTGCTAGCAGAGAAAACATTGCTGGAATAGCCATTCCCTGAAAGCAAAAATTTGAGAAAATATTACAAAATTATTCGTTGATTTTAAAAACTGGCTTTATTGATTAAGCCTCCAATAGACATTAAATTGAATTAATTTTTTGTATACAAGAGTGCATGTTGTTTATTTGCAAAGTTCAATTAGTTTGATAAAATTTCCAACATTTTGAATGGGATATCTCTCAAAAAATTCATTTAAAATTCATATAACATTTCTGTAAATATTCATGTTTTTGCAAACAAATTCCTATAATATTCCTTAAACATTTCTATATTATTCGTATATTTTGAAAATAACCTTTTATAATTTACATTCCGATATTTTGAGAAAGAGTCCCCATACTATTCCTATATATATATATATTAATTTGAAAAAGTTGATATTATGCCTGTATTAAATTTTTTTAAATATTCCTATGTTTTGAAAAGTTTGAAATATTCTTATATTGGTGGAAATATTCTTATAACATCCCTATATTTTTAAAAGGAAATTCATATCATGTTTCTATATTTTAAAAAAAAACTTATGACTTTCCCAAATTTGGGAAATAAATTCCTATAAAGCTCCTATATTTAAGAAAACATTCCTATAAGATGCCTGTAACATTGGAAAAAAAAATTAATATTATTACTTTCAAAAAAACTATGGTATAATGTTTTAAATTTTAGAGAAAAATTCCTATGATATTCCTATATTTAAAAAGAAAAATTCTTGTAAGATTCCAGTATTTATGAAAGCATTCCTAAATATGCATATGCTCGTATATTTCTGGAAAAAAAAGTATATGCCATTGGAAAAAAACTATAATATTTCTATATTTTTGAAAATATTCCTACAATAGGCTACGACCATATATTTTGAAAAAGGAATTTAGGAAATATTCCTAAACTTTAGAAAAAAAAATCCAATAATATTCCTATAGTTTATGAAAAAATTCTATAATATTCCTATAGTTTTGGAATACACCTTATAATGTTCCTGATTATGAGAAAATCTCTATACAATTCAAATATATGGAGAAATTACTATAATATGTCTATGTTTCTGGGAAAATGTCTATTAAATTCTTGTGTTTTGGGGGGAAATTTTTTTTTCTAACATTGCTTTTTTTTATAGGATACTAAATATTTTGGCATGAAACCTAAAATTCCAAAACTGTCAGCTAAAACAATTTTATAATAATTGTAAAACATGCACTCTTGTACTCAAAACAAATGTAGTTCAAGTGACAAGTTATTTGTATAAAAGAAAAATGGCGCAGAATATTACGTGTTAATTGGCGATATTAAGAATAATTGATATGTTGTTAAGAGTTAATGTAGTATGAAGTGGCATACCATGTGTATAGTTACCAAAATGACCCTTAATATGTCCACTAGTCACCGCAGTGCAGTGGGCTTCGCATTTGTGGCACTAGGCCCTATATAAGGGATAGGGCCCATTACGGGAAATCTGACCAGTGACCATCGGATTTCCAATAGATCCAGTCCACTAAAAATAGGACGCAAAAACTTTTGCCTCGTTCCCAGAATCCATTGGGGGAAAACAGTCAAGAAATAGACATAGACACAAAGAAAATAGTGTTTTTAATTAAAATACTTTCATCCTTAACCAGTGGAAATTTGTACCAAATTTTATGGTTTTCTTGATGGCCAGTGGGTAGTAATCAAAATGTCTACTAAAGTTCTGATGGTTTGCCATAAAAGTGCACTAAAATGACATTCGAGTTAATACTAAAATCCTATTGTAATATTATACACTCTTATTTTGCAATTAAATTTTGTACCATTTTTAAACTAGTTTTAATTTCAGGAATATAAATTTTGAAAGTATTTGTGTGGGCCCTTCGGTTAAGCACGAATGTATTATAGTGTGGCATTTGCTCTCAGGATTTATATCTATTTTCAACAATTTTTTTAATTCTGCAAAATTCAAAATAATTTTGGTTTACTTTTTACATATTTTTTATCGAAAATTCCAGAGCTTTTTGAAGACTATTTTTATAATAATTTATCTAATCAAGACAGGAATAACATGTACATTCTGAATATAAGACTCTAATAAAATGAATATTATTAATCCAAACATTTATTTGAATTTTAGGCATATTTATTTCCACGCAATTTAAAAAAAATTATTAAAATTTTTCTCTCAAAAATTTATTAAATGCCTAAATTTAAAAAAAAAAAGATTTAATTAAAATTCAATAGAATAATTCCTGTTGCCACATTGCGTGACAAGAATTACATATGTTTGCATGGCATTACATTTTTTTTTTTTTTTTTACAAAAAAACTATGTTAAAACCAGAATTTAAATAATGTTAAATTTATTTAAAAATTATATAAATTTTGTATGTCATTTTTGTGACTTAATTTTGATTGATAATATTGGTCCACATATGAAATTCTTGCCATTAAAAAGATATCACCTTTTCGATGTCGGTCGCATCTGGTTTACTTTTATACCAAATTTTATACTTATCTTCACAAATTTGCACACAAAAAAACACGTTTTATTAAATAACTGATAATGACTCGTTCAATGGTACCGGGGAATTGGAACTTAGCAGCTGAAGCAAAATTTTGCAATTGTTTACCTGAGATAGTCCACACAGCACCCTCAATGCTACCAGCATTTTGACGTCATAGTAGGCCGCAGGTGGTACCAGAATGGACATAAGGGCAGAGATGAATATGCCAATGCCAAAGGGCCATTTGCCCCCGAACCGGTCAGCTATCATTCCGCCTGGAATTTGGCCGAAGACATTTCCCCAAAAATAGCAGCTCAAGATGATACCTCGGGTGGTCTCGTCCCAAAGAAATGGCCCATCCTAAAATGAAAAAAACTTTGTATTTTGCTCAATTTTCTTAGCCTATTTGAAACTCTTTTGGTAGGACTTTGTTGGTAAGCCTACTGACTCGGTCCTGGTGTATTGGCGTATCCGTAGTTGGTACTTTAGATGCTGGGTTCCTGCAGACGTCCGTCGTGCTGTTGGTTGGAATAAGTATCCCAGAACTGTTGACCATGGCCACTATAACAATGCTCAGATTTAGCCGTAAAGTATTTGCGTTGAAAACTCCGAATCCGGCCAGCAGTGCCACCATAACACGAATCGGGAATCTAACTGAAAAGGCACAAGAATACTTTTAATCAATTGGGCACCATCTCGTGACTACACATGCCAATATTTTTTGTTGGCATTGTGACAGAGACGTTAGTCCATGTATGGACACCAGCAGGATTTTTTTTTGCAAAAGGAGATGGGCAAAATCCAGGTATGGGGGAATGGGTGCAACTTGACCCCCACACACATGTTAGTCAATGCATTATTCTCACTCTTGAATTATTTTTTTATCACAAAATCTGATAAACATCATTATTGAATTATGCACATTGTGTTTTTATACTTCCTAGAATCCTTGAATAAAAAAATGATGAAGGTTCATGGGTCAACTGGTCACAATTCCTATTAAAAAACTAATAAAAAAGTTTGTGTTGTGTAAGTTTGTGTGAAAAAAAACTAATATTCTATGACCAAAAATAGTATTTTCTGACTTTCCTTATGCATTCAAATTCCCTGACATTCCAATATTTTCAAGGTTTTTACGTGTTGTGGGTACTCCGTTAAAATAGCCTAAATGAAATTACTGAAAAAGCCTATATTGGAAATGCCAACAAAAACTATTTCATAAGGCTGCCACTGCTGAACCATTTAGTCAAAAAAGGGAATCCCATAGGTATATCCTAGGCTGAAATGATTTAATTTAAAGCAACATCATACTCTGTTCAAATATTTTTCGGACCCAGGCTCGCTGTCGCCATCTGGCGTCAGTTTTATTTTCATCGTTTGCAATTGCCAACCACGGTGGCTTCCATTGGTTCTCTGGGGCAAATGGCAAACTATAACAGGTTAGGATTCGTCTGCTGCTAAGGTTTTAGGGCTAGTTGCACCAACAAATGTTAAAATTAACTCAATGTTAATTTTAGGTTTTCTTTACATTCCTAAATTTTCATTGGCCAAAATCAGTCATTTGATCATAATAACCCAGGGTTAAGACTTAGCTTTTGTTGGTGCAACTGGCCCTTAGAAGTAGATAAATCCTAACCTACAGTTTGTTATATGCTCCAGAGAGTCAATGGAAGCCCCCATTAATGGCAACTGCAAGGGATGAAAATAAAACTGACGCTAGATGGCCAGACCACAAAAAAATTATTTGAACATATAGCATAATGTTGTATAGCATTTCTCCCGGCTAAGTACTAGTGGTAATTTCAATGATGTTTTGAAAATGCCAACCAACCAACTAAAGATTTGAAATTCAGCTGAAGTAACTGCGTACTAGCCTACACCATGGTACAAGCACATCATATGATACAGACATCACATGTCTCTGACTGTATGTAGTTACGGAAGCAATATCACGTAAAAGAAAATAGTAACATTTTTATCAAACAGAGTAAACAAAGGTGTACAATGGCTCTCCAATTCATCAATATTCTAAACAAAATTTTCCACTTTAGATATATATAGGTCGCAAACTCGCATTTACCTCGTGCATTTTTCAAGCCAAAATTTGTGCTAAAATAGTTTAAAATTATTATTATTTTTCAATAAATTGCAGTGTAAACCCTGAAAACCAATAGCATTAGACAGCACTGAGACCAAACAAACATAGGCCTACTGCCAATTTGTGCCTACACTTTCTGCGGGTTCTTGCTGGTAACTCCTTATATCTGGCAGCATTGGAATTCGTTTAATTTATTTCAAGTCTCATTTAGGGCCAGTTTCACCAACACCATTTAAATCTTAATCCTGCTTTATTATATGATCATGAGACTGATTTGGGCCAATGAAAATTCAGGAATGTAAAGATAATCTAAGATTAACGTGGATTAAATGTTAACTCTTGTCGGAGAAACTGGCCCTTAATAATACAAAAAAAAATGTTAATTAAAAAAGTGACAGGATATGACATCATCAAGGGGAGATTTCTTGAATTACTTTACAATTCACAAAAATTTGCAAACTATGTTATTATTCTTCTTTTCAGTTACTTGATAATTAGTTATTAACAAGTGCAAATTATTAATGTAGCTTAAGCGTGTCTAGTTAAGTAGGGCAAGATAAGTGATTTTATCATATTTCATCAACCCATATTTTGACAATTCTAAACCGTTATAGGCGCCATTTTGTTTTTATTTTTTAATTTAAATGTCTCTGGTTATATATAACAAATTCGTTTTAACTTTCTCATTATAAAATTAAGTCATTAAAATGGTATCAAGAGTACGTGTGATATCAGTTTCCCATGCTAATTAATTTTTAAGCATACCACAACTCGTTTCATATACTTAATTAATCTATGGTATGCCGAGTGATTAGTGTATGGAAATATCTGGTGTAGGAAAATTAGGATAAGTTAATGAGTAATGGGTTTATGACCTGTTGCAATTATAATTATCTTCTAGTTTTTATTCTATGTAAGTGAAAGTATTATACTAACCCATATTAATTGACCAGTCTCATTTTGGAAGACATTTTGGTTTTTTTAGCCAATTCAAGATAACATTGGGAATTCTCCGAACTGCTTTAGGAACAATTCCTAATATATAACAGTTCTATATGTAAATAAAACCCTTGCCTATAGTGACATTGTTATTCAATTCAACTCAGTACCCTACCATCAGCATAAATATGTTTATTGGTTAAATAGTAGTTAAATAGTTGTTAACAATTTGTTAAATATATAGTTCATTAACTATAATTAAAAGAAGTGATAAAATTTCATAATATTGCTTGTGTCCCTAGCTTGATCATCAGTGCTGACATCATAGGGAGGCCATTGCATACACGTCATGCATGTATACAAATTGCAATAATCAGTGGCCCTCCCTATGACGTCACATGATGAATTTTACCAAAATGCAGTATTTTATGTACAACTGTTAGAGGGATCTTTTAAGATTTCTGTAAAAATTAACAATGCTGAACACTAAATATATTCAAATAATGCTTTCGGTAATGAACTGCAATATAGGTTAATTATTTATAACTAGCATGTGCTTTAATTAGGCCTACAATAGGCCTATATCTCATGGATATAAATCGTAAGAGTTTTATATTTCTTTAAATATAATAACACATGATTTAAACTTGAGTTTAAAAGTTCTTATGAACAGAAAAAGTTGTAAGTACTAAAAGTTGACCTAACTAAAAATTCAGAAACATAAAATAAAAATCATTTAAGAAATTTTGAAAATTGTTGTGTCCTATTTTTAACCATTAAAATCTATATTGGTTTTAGTTTTTTTTTAAATTAAATAAATTTGGTGTTTTTTTACAAATTTTTGAAAAATAAACATAACCAAATCCAATACAATTTTTAATGCAAATAATTTATTTTTATTAAAATTACTTACATTTTTTAATGCTGTCTTTGTTGTTATTGTTATTAGTGGCAGGCCTAATGCTCTCTTCAATGGGTTCTTCATCTTTCAAAAGTCCAACTTCGGACAAATCAACACTGGCCTTGCGCCCTAAAACTTTCTCCCTAAGTAACTTCCAGGTCATTTTTAAGACTTATTGTTTATATTTGTGCCAATTTTTTTCAAACGTTCGGGGCAAAATAAAAACAGATGCTCCTGAAGCAGCTCCCAATTTGTAAATGGCATTAGTTACAAGTAGGGTCCTCTTATATACATCCAGGGGGCCAAAAACCTCATTTCAACTGGTGACGTCATAATCCACAGTTACTTAAGCCAAGCTTTTGTCTTTTTCTTGCTGCCAATATCTTATCAATTTCCAAATAAGTCTACAGAATCAGCCAATCTGTACGTTTGTGTATTCACTGGTGCACCTGACATTGTGACGTCACAACATCAACATTTGGGACCAGAATGCTCTGGTCCTGCAGAAATCCATGATAAAAATCTCCACATTTTTGGTAGAAAACTGCTAAAATTGTTAGCTCTCGAATCTGCTAGTTCCCATCGGTTCTTGCTACAACATGACCTCATGGAACCCTGAACTTGTTGATATTAATTAGTTCATGTTTGAGGTTGGAAGTCTTTTTGCTGAAAAAAAATGCAAATGTGGTGATAAGCTAGTAAAGCACCCTGTATTTTAATGCCCTCATTAGTTATTTACCACCCTGTCCTGCCCTTGACCGAACTAACTGATATTTAATTATCGTGAGAACTAATTGTGGTGTTATAGGAACAGTATGGCGGACATAACTGATATCTGTGTGTAATTTGTAACTTGATTTTTTACTGTAAAAAGTTATCCATACTGGTGGCATTTCTCAAAATATTGACAAGGAATGACCTTACTACTATACAGTTTTTTGAGTACAAAAATGGTAAGATACTGAATGGTAAGATAATATCTTCTCAGTTAGAGAGAATGTGGACAATTTGACAGGTGTAGGACTGAAAGGGTTGTGGGAACCTCAGTCAGTTTGAAATTGTCAGAAATTTAACTTAGTAATTGTAGGCGTAATCAGTAGAGAGAAAATGTAATGGCTGTCCACACTTTTAACAGCGTGGGCCTATGGGGATTTCAATGTTAAATTCGTTTTCTTCAAACTGAAACAACTC
>JAQIXP010001409.1:0-18569 GCA_034700285.1 Proteroiulus fuscus | reverse complement strand
GATAGTGGGATCACCCCCCTACCATATGGCATTCATTTGCTGCCTGTAGGGTACTGAGTTGAATTGAATTGAATTGTGTACCTCGTCTAGTGGATGTACGTTCAAATTTGTCTTTTCCAGAGCCTGTAAGAAGAACTTGAAAGCTTGCCAAATTTTGTTACAAAATTTAGAGCAACTGTGCACATGGGCAACGTCCATATTAATAAATTGACCTATATGAAAATTAAAAATACAATTGTATAAAAAAAATGAATATTATTAGGGTAAGATCTCCATTAGAATTATTTTTACCAATGGAAAATATAGTGCTAAAATTGCATTTTCCAAAATTTCCCAACCATGTCCCAACTAGTTATTTAATAAAAATAGTTTCAACATTTTAAATTGCGCAACAAAAGAATAACGTCATCAGGCAGCACTTGCCCATATTTTGCAACACTTCATGCCCATAATACAGACGTGCACCTTTTAGTTTGATTGCTCTATCAGTTCGAGGTAATCGGAATAGCCAAATTAAGTTCAAGAGCCTTTTATTTTTTAATTTTTAATTAAATTACTAGAATGCATTTTCTCTCACTATGCTGTCCATTGGTAAAAAGGTTTAGGACTGGGTGATCTTCCCCTTTAATGCGTACAACTTAAAATAAAATCATAAGAGAATACAATAAGTCTCACTTTTAACATTTTGTGAAAGTAATGCAAATCGTAATGCATCGGCGCCACACCTGGGAATACCAGAAGGAAAATCTCGTGCTACAGCCAATTTTGAGGTTGCTAACTCTTGCTTGCTAATGTAACCATCATTATAAAATGATTCGCTTCTCCTATACAGATCCTGCCAAAAAACGAGAAGGCAATGCATGGAAATTTACAGTCAAATTACATTTTTGTTTAATTAATTACCTGCAAGCCAGCACCTTTCAAAACGTGGTTTGGATCAATTACATTTCCTAATGATTTGCTCATCTTTCGACCGTGAGCATCGCAGATTAACCCATGAACTAAAACCTTATTGAATGGCCTAACACCAGTCAATTTGTGCCCCAGAATGGCCATTCGGGCGACCCAAAAAAAAATGATGTCATGTCCCGTTTCCAGCAAAGAAAGCGGGTAGAAATTTTTGAATAAAACGTCGGAATCCTATTCAGTAAGACAAAAATCTCGAAGTAAAAAAAATGCCAAAATTAAACATCCTAGTTAAAATAGGCAAGAAAAAAACCTTATTAGGCCATCCAAATACAGCAAATGGGAAAAGTGCGGAAGAAAACCAAGTGTCAAGCACATCTTCATCCCGAATCAGACACTCAGGAGCCACAGGATGACCAAGCTTTAAGGAAGCCTCTTTGACAGCATCATCTAAGGTTCGCCCAACAACCCAAATACTATCATTGTCCTCTTCATCCTCCTAGATTAAAACAAAATTTCAGAACCTCCAAATATCTTTCTTTCACTTCTTTCAATACCTTAAATATCTCAAAAGGCTTTAAATCTTCAAACTCTCTCTACTGTTAGGAACATTTGAATTTAAATAAATAAATTATATTCCAATATAACAAAAGTTCTAACAGAATAAATGAAAAAAACCAACATTTCGGTTATCTTTAACTATATAAGCAGGAATTTGATGCCCCCACCAAAGTTGTCTAGAAATGCACCATTTCCTAAATAAATAAAATTACTTTGAATTTAAACAAAAACATAATCAGAGACAAAATAATAAGAAAAGAAAAAAAAAATAATAAACTTACCTCTTCTGTGAAAGCCAATGCAAAAGAATATTCCTTGCAAAATCAGGTTCAACTACAAATTGGCTTGTCTCTATATCCTATTTTCAAGTTTTAATAATTTAAATAACTGAATTAGGCCTACTTTAAAAAATTAAGAAGATGTATTCTAAGATTAAGTAAAATTAAATAACCAACCTGAACTAATTCAGAAAACATTTCCGAGCAATCCACATACCACTGCGGATACAACAGGGGTTCAATGATATCCCCACTTCGACTACAAATGGGTAAAGTACATTCGTAACCTTGTTGCCCACGAAATAAACCCAAACGTTTCAATTCTTCGATGACTGCTTGCCGAGCCTCGAACCTTGGCATGCCCTAATTGAGCCCATGGACAGATGCAAATTAAATTTAAAAAGCGAAGATTGTGCAATAGCTCCAAAACTTCCCAATTATATTTTCATTATTTAAAATTACAATAAGCTTAGCATTTTTTTTAAAGTGAATAAAAACGAAATTTTACCTTAAACATTTCAACATCGGTCATTAAATTCCCCTTTTTATCCATTACATTTAGAAAATTTAAACCGTGCTTTTTGGCAATTTCAAAATCACGATAATCGTGGGCCGGAGTTATCTTAACACATCCTAAAAAATAAATTCAAGGATTGGAATCATGCTCTTTTAAGATCTCTAAAATTGGCCAAGAAATTGCTTTTAAAAACCTGCCAGTTCCAAATTCCGAATCGACAGTTTCATCGGCAATTATGGGCAAAATGCGACCATCCAAAGGATGGCAAACCTGCTGCCCAATCCATTGAGAATATCGCCTATCCAAAGGATTTACAGCTAATGCCGTATCACCAAACACGGTTTCGGGTCTAGACGTTGCCACTACCAGCTCGTCTTTATTTTCTGATCAAAAGTTATAGATTCACACATAATCATATAATAACAAAAGTACATTTAGTTTATTTTCAGGACTCATGTCAAAATATAGGCGTTAATTTCGTGACTTTTCCATCTCTCATTTTTGGCAGGAAAATTAAATTTTGCTATTTTTATTAAAAATATGGTTTAATTTAATGTTTAATTATAACTTTTGCTTCTTAATAACTAGCTCCACATTTTTAGGCAATTCTCCACTTCTACAAAGTAAGGCTAGTAGCCCAGTATGGGATTTATAAATTCCAATGCCAACTCAGTTTCATCAAAATTAAGCTAATTCTTTGACATTTCCTGACAAACTACTATAATAATGTTCTTAAACATATGTTTGTAACTTTGTACTGCTACTACTCCATATCAACAAGTCGTACAATGACTACAAGTGCCCAGACTTTCTGGCTAAACAAAAAAACTTACTGAAAGAAAGTATACGATACGCAAAATGGGTCAATTTTCCAACTTCTATTGGTTTATCATAACCCGGAACACGATAGGTCGAATTGGATTTTACGTTAATATTGTCAACCTAAATAGAAATTATAGTCTATATGACCAAACATAAAATTTCAAAAAAAATACAATACTGGGTACATAGTTACTAACTTCAATATCAGAAATGGCTGATTGGAGATAACAACACCAATTGACTAGAGATTTTTCACGTTTAATAAGCCCATCTCGATGCAAGCGAATAAATGCTTCCTCCACGGCAAATGCAAAATCCTCAAAAGAAACTCACTTATTCAAACAGAAATTCAACTTGCCCAATATATCATAAAGAAGCTTAATATACTTTATCCATGGTAAAACATTCTCGGCTCCAATCTAATGAAGATCCGAGCTTCTGCAACTGTTGGCGAATACTTCCAATTTTTCTAAATTCAGATTTCCAAACACAGAATTTCCCATAAAAAGTTTATATGATAGACTGTGTTGAAATGGTCTACAATTTTTATAATAATAACTTACTCATCTTTCCACATATTCACTTCTTTTATAAACTCAGCTCTATTGAGCTCGTGCCTAGATCGTCCAGTTTGGGCCTTGATTTTCTTTTCTACGACAACCTGAGTGGCAATTCCGGCATGATCATATCCAGGAATCCAAAGAGTTTGAAACCCTTTTGCTTTATACCTTTTTAGGCAAAAATTTGCTTTAAATAGTTCAATCAACGTCTAGTATGTAATAATGTATCATTTAAATTTATACGTTGACATTAATAAATTTTCATAATATTTGTATTTAATTAATTATAATTTCATTTATATTTATAGCTATCCATTCAATTGTTTAAACTTGCCAAAACAAAATATAAAATTAAAGATAAAGTTCATAATATTGTCATATAAAATATGTATTTAGGCTCACCATCGTATAAGCACATCTTCGATAGTAATAGCTAGAGCATGTCCCAAGTGTAAATCACCAGTAACATTTGGAGGTGGCAAAACCATTGAAAACAATTTTGCATCATCACCAATGACAGCCTGGGACAATTGAAAAATTCATTGATTTTTTAAAACAGTAATGTATGTTTGTGGTAAATGCATTTAACTACAGCATCAGACTCAATTAAGCTGCCCAATAAGTAAGTTTCCCCATATATAGCCTATGGTACATATGCATAGGCAGGCATACAATTTTTGGCCATGGGATATGAGAGTTACTAATTAATTACGTTTTTCGTTTGATTTTACACTATAGTAAAATACTCAAAGTCAGAAGACTTTGTAAGTTTTGAATACATGTAGGCCATACCAAAAATATAAGTAAAAGAGTCAGGTTAGATGTAATGGGTGGACCAGGGTGGTTAGGAAAATATCGATACTAATATTATAAGTGTTCAAGAATATTTATCAAAAATTCTATGAAACATGGGATTGCAGCTTGGTAAGCCTACCTTACGTTGAAAGCAATTTTTGTCAAGCCACCAGTTATACCAGCCAAATTCTACATCGTCAGGATTATATGCGTTAGGAAACGATCCTGAAACGTCTAAATAATATACGTTCATATATTAATTTACATGATTAATAAGAATTTAAGCAACAAAAAACATAAAAGTCAATAGTGACCAACCTTTCAAAACAAGTGTGCCGCTGTAGAAATGACGTTTGTTAATGCAATTAACTATTTCTTTACGCACCAAACTACTCGAACTAATTCTCAAACGATTTAAATACATGTTAATGCTTGATTATAATTAAACTATATCATATTTATTTTGCAAACGATTCTTAAAACTTCTCAAAAATCACCGCCATCAAAACACAACTAATCAGCCATATTGGTTTTTTTCCCACAATGCACTTCTAACGCAATAAGCCAACTTTTTAAATTTATAAAATTATATTTTTAGGGACTTGGAAATCTCTCGCCTTGGAAAAAGAAATTGCAATGTTATTGAATTATTATTTCTTTCAATAATAAGCCCAATTATATAAAAAAAATTATTAGGTCATGGGAATCGAACCCATGGCTTCTTAATATTTAAAGTACGTATCACATATGAAATAAAAAAGCTTTCTTAATACACAAGTCGTTGTTCATAGCATAGAATAAACTTGCTTACTTGTTTATACACAATAGAATTTCTTATTTTATCCATGGCACAAATATATGTTCCTGAACAGTTGTCAAATGCAAGAGACTTTAAAACAATTATTGTACGAGATATAATTAGGCTACCAGTTTTCTAATTTAAAAAAGCACTCCAAGTTGAAATTAAACACATGCAAAAATAACTTCCACTGGGAATAATTACAACTTTTTCGCATTTAGGAAACTAATGCAGCGTAATTTAAATTTATGTAGCAAATATGATTTAAATTAGGAAATTTTGGAACTGGAATTAACATAGTCGACATCATCTTCATCGGATATAGAATCAAAAACCTAGAATACATAATCGAGAATGAAATATGATTACCCCATAAAACAACTCCATAAAAACGTGTAGCGTCATTTAACATATTTTTTGCAAACATCTTTGCATTTTTTGGATTAAAATTTAAAAATACAATAAACTGTTCAAACTTGCCTCTAGGAGATTCTTTGGTCCAAGTGAGATCTTTGATGGCTCATCTTCGAAAAGGAATGGATGCGTAGGACGTTTAGGACTGCCAAAATACCTTTTAGAAAGTGTGTGATAAAAAACAGTGATCAGTGATATGAGACTGATGGCGAACTTATAATATAGGACATAAAAAAAATTGGTTCTTACAAATTGCTTTCATTGAGATCTGCATTTTCATTTTGATGAATGGATCTTCGAAGTAAGGCATTCGGGGTGGAATTAACTATGTATTCACTATTCCTGAAAAAAGACTTTAATCAATTAAATACTAGTTTTAGCTAATTAAAGTAAAATGAATCCTAGTCAAAATAAAAAGACCTACCCTGAGGTAGCAAAACTTCCGTTGTGACTTTCTCCTGATGTCGAAGAATCGGTCAAAAGGAAAGGTATACCAAAAGTATCTTTGCAAGTGTCGGAATATTCGTCTACATAGTTAAAAAAAATTATAAATTATAGTTAAGTTCTTCTAATTCTGGTCAATAAACTAAGGGAGACCAACATACCATCTGAGAAACTAGCTTCAAAACCCAGATTGCTCCTTTTGGGAGTTAAAAAACTGGACTGTTCTTTCTTCTTGAGTAGTATCACTTTGGCGAAAGGCCACCATAAAATGAACCACATATATGATAAAGTGGAGACAAATATTCTTGAGAAATCCCAAACCCTTGAAACCTATGTTTAAATAAAGTAAATAATGACAATTTATTTGTAACGATATTTAAATTATGTTTTGAAACCTACCATCGATTTCATACGCAATTCAGATCTTCTCCACCTCCTAACCTAAGGTGAAAATAAAGGGAAAATGTAACAAACAAATGGGAACGCCACCAGAATCTAAATTCCGTTTTAAGCAGGGAAAAGAATACCATACCTTACAGAAGACGGGATGTTTGAGAACAGTATCAGCAAGAGGTCTCTCCCTGTAATCTGGGGTCATCATCCAAAGAATAATTTCTTTCAATTCAGGTGATAAATCTGGCAGAAGCACACAATAAAATCAAAAAGAATAACAATATCTTAAAATATAATTGAAATTTTCACATTTAAATTTAGACCATTCTACATAAGAGAAAGATGGCTACCTTTTTACTTTTTACCAAACTATGAGATAATTATATATTTTTTAGAGACAAAGATTCCATACCAACATCTAGGGATTATTGCTAACATATTGAAACTATTATAGAATTAAGTTGCCAATTTTCTCTTGACATTTAAAGGATGCCCCCCTCTACAAAATAACTATAGGCTGTTTCCTCAGAATTCAAGGACCACTATTTGCCATGCATAGGGACTTATATAAGATATATTCCAAACATTAAAGGGACTTTCTTTCAAAAAATAAAAGAACTAATATATGAATTTATAGTTCACTTACGTTTAGTGAACTCCGGTGGAATGTGTCCCATTCGAAGCTGATGCCACGCTTCATCACCTCTTGGGAGATCCAAATCGCAAGCCAGTTCTAACATAGTAATGCCAAGACTAGAAAAAATGTTGAATTCCTTAATGCACAAATACATTCTACATTCTACATTTTATTTCTAAAAATGATTATTGCATGCTTATTTTTGTACCTAAAAATATCAGCGGCCTTCGTGAAATTCCCTTCCATTAACTCCAAGGCTAGATATTTTGGATCTCCTTCTTGGGCCTCGGAAAGATTGGGCTTATGGCAAAAAATATGTTTTGTTAAATACATATCAAATAAGAAATTATCGTAATGAGCTGAAAAAAACTAGGAAAACATACTTTAGATAGGTCAACAACAAGTCCAAAATCTCCTAGCTTACAAATGCCATTCTTTGAAATAAATATATTTGCCGGTTTGATGTCCAAATGCAGTAATTCATGGTTGTGTAGGTGTTTGACAGCCTTAAAAAAGAAAATTAATGGTAATGCATTACGGTCATCTCATTTTTGGAAAAAACTAGATGCATTAAAGACTTTTAGTTAAAATTAACGGGACAGTCCCACTTTGTGACAAATAATCTTAAAATTAAGATTATTAATAATAAAGAAGAGCAGTCTTATTAATAACTGCAGTTCACCTACCGTAATTCAGAAATCACGATGTTTCCAAAAAAAGTTGATAAGCGCCATTTTTATTATAGTCCCCCACCCAGGCAGAATGGCGCTGCATGCAAGGGGGTTCAAGTTGGCTTCACTATACTGCTATGGAATAGTTATGCACATTCTCCATGACGCAAAAACTTGTATACCATCAAGTTTATTACTAGAGCTGGGTGCGCACGCGCAATTGATAAAATGACTTCTAACATGCCTACTATCAATCATCGATATTTTCGTCCACATTTGCATGTTTCAAAATTAATAACTATTGAATGGTAAATAGAAATTAATCTTCAATTTCTACACTCTTCTTGTTTTTTCCCTCTTTCTTGCAAAAAATGCTTGAGGTAAAGTGGTACTGTCCCTTTAAACATTAAACAAAAAAATAGTAAAAGAAAAGAGATTCATTCTAACCAATAAGAGATCCACCATGTATTTCCAAATAAGTCTTTCAGGAATCTCATGATTTTCGTCAGAAATGTGACAAAGGCTGTCAAAATTCAAATTAAAACGAGATGGTTTATAGAAATAGCTAATTTAGTAGTGCATATCTGTAAATTATACACTTGAACACATGATTCTACACTTATCAACAGTTCAAAAACCAGTTTCAATACAACTTTTAATGTTTTTTTAACACATGTACGAGCAAATTTAAAAAAAGTCCTACCGGTATATTTAATAAAAAATATTTAGGGGTGGATAAGGAAGAAGGATGGTATGTATGACACTTCAGTCTAGGTGGAATAACTTGCAAAATTGAGGGAAGGTAATTTCAAAGCATTTTAATGCAAGTGAATGCCTTGCTATTTCATTCAACCCCATATCAGTTTTTTGAAACTTTGTTGAGCATACCTAAGTTTAATATAGTAGTGGTCCAATGTAAAACTATTTTCTTTGAAAGGGGGGATAAGAGGGTTTGCATAATTTTTTGACCTGACAGACATTTTTCTTCAGTTTGCTGTACAAATGTTTGGTTTGTTAATATTTTTTTGGATGAAAGTTTATGTGATTTTACAAAATCATAGCATAAGATTTGAATTTGTTGTCTAACATCTCACAATATTACCTGGTCTCACAAAGTTCGGTTTGAATGTACAAACGTTGTCTCTCTTCCCAAGCTTTAATGAATTTGACGCAATTTGGATGCTTAGGCAACAGTTCATGTTTCTTAACTTCTTCTAATTTCAGTTTTCTTAGGAGTACAGCAACATTTGAGAACAAATTATTGCAAACAATAACATGTGTCGAAATATCAAATTTAAAATTGTTATGCTTGGTTCAACTCCCACCTGTCTAGTTCTCCTTTGAAACATTCCTTGGATCTTTTTACTGCATAAAACTGCCCATCTTCCTTGCTTTGAACTTTAAAAACCTACGTTAAGAAAGCTTCGTTGGTTCAATGAACTAAATTTTTAATTACTTACAAAATAATATTTTATTAGAAAAAAATTAATATCACCTCTCCAAAGGATCCTGCTCCTAATAGACTAATGACATCAAAGCATTGTTCAAAGTATAATTCTGTCCTTTTATCATCGTAATGTTTGCTCAAAGAAGCTGAACAAGTACTTAAGGATAAATTAACAAAATTGGCAGATCAAATGACTAACTGGTGAGATTTTAAAAAATAAGAATAAACCAGAATAAAGGATACAGTTCTCCGAATTACGAAAAGAAATTGCTTGAGCTTTCTGCTGTACAGCAAAACGGTTTTGTAAAAAAAATCGGCTGCATGACGAAGTTTTAGCTGGCGGTTTGGGGGGAACTTGGTCCCTAGGCGTATATCGAGCCTAAAAACAATTTATTATAACTCATCTATAAACTTTTTGTATAGTTAAGGTAGATACACAAAAATGCTGTAAGGGTAGGGGTACATCTAACAGGGTAACTCTAACCTCCCCCACTTGTTTTTAATAGTACCGGTATATACATGTACTTTACATAGAATTATCACCATGAATAATTAAAGAAACTGTCACAGCCAGTAAATAATAATTAAACTGTGTAATCTTGGACAAACTACCAGTTATTAATAAACTCCTAGTAATTTCTTGATTTAAATTCTACCACTAATTACAAATTGGAATTGCCCAGTTTCAGCAAATTTTTTTCTCCACTGACTACTTAAATTAAACGAGACTTTATTTAAACCACAGCCAACTAAGACTTTTTTTATTATGCATAAAATAATAAAAAAAATATGAGTTGGCTGTGGTTAAACTGGGTTTAATTTTACAGAATAGTCAATTTCAACTATGTTATAGTTGAGCTGTACAAATAATAATAGGCTATGTACAAATCAAATCTTGACATGAAAACAATAATTTCTTGATTTAAATTTTTCTGCCAATTCCAAACTGCAATCACATGCTTTCCAAGAAAAGAAAACCATGTCAAATTCTGTGGCTACTAGGAAAACAAAGTCTAACTGGTAGGATGCGCTCCAGTAAATTGGAGGTTCATATGACTCGAGTCCTGACTTTGTCTTGTTCTTCTTTTCCATTATTTAATGGTAAAATGATGAAGCCAAGATATAATTTAATAAAATTATATAGTGGAATATAACTTAATTATAATAGTGGAAACCAAAAAAAGATTGGTGAAACTTGGCGATTCCAGTTTGGGATTGGAAGCAGATTATTGATTGATTGCCAGAATTAAATTTTTCTAAGAGCTAGGAAGGTGGGGGGGGGGGGGATTAAAGAGCGCAATTGGATGTTAAAAGTTTGGGGAGGGCAATTTTCTCTGGCTACTGAGTAGCCAGAGAAAATTCCCTCACAATAAGACCATATAATCAGTATTTTGGAGGAACCATTGTTTTCAATACTGAATAGCAATATAAATGTGAGGTAGACTGGTAGGATTGTAAAAGCAACTTTTATCAGGACAATCCAGATTTGCATGTATTGTACATAGGCTTGTCAGTCCACCTTTACAGTACTGATATCTTAAAAAGCCATTTGATTTAGTTTCGCCCAATTTAGATTTCACGAGTAGTTTTAGTACATGTTGGAAAGTTTAAATGCCCTTGCAAATGTGCAAACTGTTAACTGTTTACCTTCTTTGTAGACAACTGTTGAGCTTCTTCAAAAAATGTTGGCACCGGTCTTGGAATCTTTACTGTTGACATGGTGATTTTAAGAGGTCGATTAATTAATCACACTTTGAATTATACTTTCCTAAATTTAAATAATGTGTAAGAAATCACTGTTAATGAAATCTATTAAAAGAAAATTGTCGCACTTCTGTTCACAACAACTTCATGTGCCTGGCCTGCGCCCATCTTGCATCTGAAATAATGCTGTCAACTACAAGGCCGTAGAGATGTGTCAACTATAAATATTTTCATATTAAAAAAAATTAATGGCAGAAAATATATAAGCAGAAATATTCATCTTGATCCATATTTATAACATGAAATTAATTATTAAAAGCATTTTGTTTAGAAATTGGAGATTTAACCAACGCGATCTCTGACACTACTTGCAAATTTCCAAAACAAAGATGGCGACCAATAATTTTAATTCAACTTCTTGGATATATTCCTCATGGATTATTTTGTGATTTTGGAAGCTATTTAAGGTGCTTAGCACATTTAAATTTCTCAGACAATATTGTATTGTGAAAAGCGCTTTCGTAATGAATCTGAAGCGCATATAAGGAAGTATTAATCTATTTGTTTGCGTGAAAGTGTAAGCGCAAGAAGGCAATTGCAACAACAGAAGTCTTGAAAAAAAGCTCACCCTGCTGTATAGAAGTTATTATTACAGTATCAAGAATGGCAGCAAATGCTCCAATGCCCATTCAGTCAACGGCTGGTGCTATACCAGTATTAAATGACAAAGGTAACGATTGATATTTCTAATTAGGATGTATGGTATAGATGAATGGATGGATGTTATAGTTAGTGACTCATTCAAAATGTTTACATTATACAGGTGAAGTGTCTATGCAAAAGGTGAAAGTTCACAGATACGTGTCAGGCAAGCGGCCAGAATATGCACCAGAGAGTTCAAGCGGTGAAGATACAGACGAGGAATTTCCTTTTGAACGTCGCAAACGAACTGCCTCACCCGAACTAAAAGATGATGTTGTGGACGTTGACGATGCCCGTCTTAGACGATTGAAGCAGAGAGACTTGGATGTGGACACCGAAGAAAGGTAATAAGTGTCATCAGTAAATGAGATTTGAGATGTGTTGACTGTTATAGCTCTAATCCATAATATTGTTTGCAGAATCGAGAGACACAGGCATATCCATGCACCTGAGATAATTGCTAGCGGCGATGGAGAAGTAGAAGAGCGGCCGCAGAGATACCGAGGAGAAGAGGAAGAAAGCAGCGAAGATGAAGAATTGGAAGACGAGGCAAGAACTCATAATTAGTAGAGTACTGAATTGAATAGTAAAAAGAGTAATTATTTATTTCCATGTTAGGAAATTGAAGCCCGGCGGGCAATGATCCGCATGAAAATGCTGGCCAAACTTGAAAAGGAGAAGGAAGAAGAGCTGATGAATGTCGAAGAAGAGCAGAAGTCTGAGGCAGAAGTGTCTGAAGAGGAGTCAGAATACGAAGAATACACAGATTCAGAAGAGGAAATGGGACCCCGCTTGAAACCAGTGTTTGTGAGGAAGTAAGTTAAGGTTCCTTAAATCCATTTTCTGTTATCGCATTTAATTTAACTAATTTTTTTCAGAAAAGACCGGGTTACGGTGCAAGAGAAGGAGCACCAGGAACAGAAGGAGAGAGAATTGGAAATAGAGGCAAAGAAGATGGCTGAGGAAAGGCGGAAGCAGACACTGAAGTTGGTCGAGGATGAGGCCAAAAAGGAATTAATGGAGAAACACAAAGTAGTTGATCCCAGCCAGCTCATCGATTCTGGCGACGAAAACGACGAGGCTGAATATGAGTCTTGGAAACTGCGGGAGCTAAAGAGAATTAAACGGGATAGAGACGACAAAGAAACGTGAGAGAAATCGCATAAATGTCCAATCCAAGTTTTCCGATTGCCTGATAACCTAGCTATTTTTACAGACGGGAGAAGGATCGATTAGAACTCGAACGCATTCACAGTTTGACGGAGGAAGAGCGTCGGGCGGAGCAACGGTCCAATCCACGGGTGATTACCAACAAAGCCCTCAAAGGAAAATACAAATTCCTTCAGAAATATTACCACAGAGGAGTCTTCTTCATGGTGAGTTGCCTCGATTTTTCAAGCAAAGTCCATGAGAGTGTCAAATAACTTTCTCCGTTATTGTTTTTTCTTGCAGGATGACGATGATGAAGTTTATAAGCGTGATTTTGCCCAGCCCACTCTGGAAGACCATTTCGATAAGACAATTCTTCCTAAAGTTATGCAGGCAAGTGATTTTGATGAGATTTTCTAGAATGTTATTTGTATCCATTGTGCTGACTTTTGTAATCTTTTGAATACAACCAGGTCAAGAATTTTGGTCGCTCTGGTCGCACCAAGTACACTCACCTTGTTGATCAAGATACCACTCAGTTTGACTGCCCTTGGGTCCAGGAAACTGCCCAGAATCTGAAGTTCCACGCCAACCAATCAGGTGGAATGAAACAGGTGTTTGACCGTCCGTCCGGAAAAAAACACAAGAAGTGATAAGGTCAGGCATGCTTCGGTTACATGAAAGAAAACCGTGAAGAGTTGCCCTATGATGAAAAATAAAATATGCTGCCATTCACGGTGAATCAACCTTACCTTCAGTATCATGCTTTACCATTTGTATATTTTTATCACACCCCTGGTTCCAGTTCTTCATCCAAATACTATTAAAATGTAGAAATTATTTGTAAAACACGTTATTGGTTATTTACTTTTTATGTATATAATGGTTTCGCGATAACATGTGTATATTAACATCAACGATTAGGAATGGGAAGAAGAAAGGTAAATAGTTTAGCAAATGCATCATCTGGGCTTGGAAAAATAGTAAAACGATATAGCATAGTAAACATAAATATATATATATTAAAAACTTTTTTAAAGACAAAAGAACAACTGACCATACTCCCCATTAATTCATCTGTATTCTGATAACTGATTCTTTTATGAGATTTCGAGTCAAGTGATTCAGTTCAGAGCAGGGTCGGTAGCACAAAATTATGGAATTGGCAATAATTTTTGGAAGTTAACTTTTTTACTTTCCGAATCTCTGTACTGTACTAGCCCTTCTTAAGACTCCTAAAATAAAGATATACAAAAATTTACATATGTTATAGCAAATGTTTTTTTGGAGTAAATGGTCGAGATTAACGTTTAGTAGCACAGTGGACACACACCAATCGGTCAACAAAAAAGACATTTAGAAAAAAATAAAAATACTTGGGGTGGGGGTGGGGGTGGAACGATCAGACTCGCATTAGTTTAGGCTAACAACGAGTGGAAATCTCTTCGAATGGAACTCCGTGGAGGAAGCCGCAGTGTTTCAAAAATGTGTCGGAACGGTGATGAGAGCTTCTTCGCGGGAACGGTTCTTGTTGACATTCTGCAAGAAGAAAAGGGAAAGAAGAAAAACAATGGCGGTGGGATTATAAAAGAAAATGTTTGACAGGAACACTGTTGGCGTTAAAACTAATTTTGTCGGTAATTAATCGGCATAACCGGGGTGTCTACAAATAAGCGAGGAGTCGTGGTGGCATGTACTACAATTCTAGCAAAGTTACACTAAAACAGGTACCAATCTTTCTTCTTCAGTGGTACGTTCGTCCTGTCTCATCTTCAACAAATGTAACGTGCAGTCGTTGGGATTTTGTGCTAAAAGATCGTTATTTGCTTCCTAATTCATTTTGTATAGAAAAAAAATTTAATGTGAAATTTTCGGAAAAATGAAGCAGTTTTATATATAAATTATAAAGAATGGGCTTAAATATAATGCAATGATTGTTCAGAAGTTCGTAGAGATTCAATATAAGGCAAAATTCTCAAAAATGTAAATAATCGTTGTGTATTTTTTTAAATAAAAGTAAATAACACAATCAGTATAAGCAATGCCATAAGGTATGGGGTAATCCCTCAATTAGGTGGGATGCTCCCACACAACTAATTACAGTTTTAAATAAATTAAGATTAATAATTGATATACTGTGCGCTGCTTCTTGGGCTCCTACTCTCAATTAAGGTTTAAGTAGACACCTGGGAAACTTTAGAGAATAAACATGTTTTGAATATAACAAAGTTCAACTTATGGAATGTTAAACAAATAAAAAAAATCTGCTTAGCTAAAGTAAGTCTTAAAAACTCACAAATATTAAAAAATAGTTCAGTTGAGCGACTAAACAATAAAATATCTTCAAACTCTTCTCCCAATTTTGGTAATGGGAATACGATTAACCCAATGGGGAGACTTAACTTAAATCAAAATAAATAGCAGGATATTAGGCCACCGGTGAATGACATAAGCAATCTTTGGCAAATACGCGTTTACCGGTATCAAAGTACTTTACACTGGCCTCCTGATCTTGTACATGTATATATGAATAAGCGAAAAATGTGCAAAGTTTGATATGTTTGTTTTTACTCTTTTTCGGCGAGGGTTGTCGCCTTAAAAATAGAAACTGACTCGAATCGATAGGGAAGAAGAATCATTTCTTAGACTTGAACTTTTCTTCTAAAGTTCCGGGAATCTGAAATATTTAAAAAAAAAAGAAAAACCTTTTTCTCTATTTTCAAAAATAATTCACAAAAGATGCCAGAGAGAGATATAATCCTGACACGCTTTCCCACGAAACAATTAGTATACTATTTTGTAGCCAAAACTGGTTTCCCTTAAAACATGGCTGAGCATTTTCACAATTCATAGAAGGCTGTGTCACGACTTGCCCCTCTCTCTGAATTTACGAGTATGCGTCTGGAAAAAAATTTTCTATGGACATCACATTAGGACAGGTGGTTCGAAAAAGATTCAAAAACAAACATTCAGAACTTTGCACATTTTTTTGCACTAGCCGAAACAAGCGCCTATTGTACTTTGGATTAATATAAAAAACTTTCATTTACGAATTGGGGCTTTTAAGTATCACGCAGCGTCCAACTCGCACAGAAAAAAACGTGCACTCAAAGAGACACGAACGACAGATACAGACTAAGGCAGATCATGCAATGAACTTTCTCAGAAATCTTGCTTTAGTTTATTTAGGTCAAGAGAAAGTTGGCCAAATGATTAATATATTAAGGTTATTCAAGAAAAGTTGAGCGTCTGTGACCTACGTACGATACAATAAAGATTTCGGATTGCTGATGTAGGCTAGTAATGTTCAAAATGATAGCAACCAGACATGAATAGTTTTCATTGACTTAAGCTTGAAGACTCACATGAGCTTGATTTAGCTTTACCTATAATGATGATATGTCCGGTTGGGATGTATTTTAACAAAATTAAAACATCTCAACTTAGTTTCACACACAATTTTTGTATGAGAAATTTAAAATTACATAAAAAGAAAATTCTGCCAAAATTCATGATATACTTAGCAGAAAAATAAAACTTTTTCAACATATTGGGTCAAGTTAATAAGACTATTTGCTATGCCAAATTGTAAAACAAGTGTCACCCTTAAAACCTATTGCGCTTTGTGTGTTTAAATGCCATTTAGTAAAAATGAAATAAACCCCACCACATCTTGTCTCATAAATCTAATTAAAATGTATATTCATGCAAACACAAAAATGACTTTGGCAAAAAAAATGCAGCTAGTTAATGCATCCTAATCACGCCTCCCCTAAAAAAAACTCTGAAGAGATACTCAAATTCGAGTGATTTCTTTTCAATGCACTTGATAGCACACAGACACTTAAAAAGACATGCGACGAAAAAAACCAGCTAAAAGTAGGGATGATAGAACCAAAATTGCATTTGCTTACCATTGGCTTATTTCGATGGGTGTCAACGGCTATCACAGAAAGTGGAATGTATTCGACCTTACAACCGTAAGCGACAGGTGTTAGCTTAATAACAGTGTGGAGAGGCACTCTCAGATAAGGCAACTCGTCTGGAAAAAGTATAAATTTTAACCAGTTTGACGTATTTAGTACACAAAAAAAATTCGTTTCCCAGACTCGTTATTTTGGCTAAGACAACCTTACCTGAATTCTTATCCACAAAGTAGGCTAGAAGGCAACGCAATATCGCCTGATGGCTAATGACCAAGACGTTCTGCTGTCTTTCCAGTTCCTGTAAACAAATTCAACTCAGTCACTGTTGTAAGTCAATTTAAAATCCAAAATGTATACAGCAAAGAGTAGTTACCATAATGACAGGTTCTAACCGAGTAACTAAATCTTCGTATGACTAGATAAAAAAAAATGAGTAAAATGAGCAAACTTTTAAAATTGTAACATTTTATTTTTAAAAAAAATTATGATGTTTAGAAAATTCGCAAAAATTATAACTAAATAACTATCTAATAAAGAAGCAGCTAATATATGAGGGGATTTTGAGTAACACAAATTTTCTCATTCTAAGTCCGAAATTATGTGTTACCATAACGAGAATGCCAAGTTTAAGTGTTCTATGATTTATGGATGGCCACTAATATCTCACCTCTCCTCTCGGATAGCGATAACTGAATTTATTCTCATCCCTAGCAGCAAAATCTTCTGGGTATTTCTCCTGGATTTCTTCGTAGGTCATTTCCTCACAAATCCCCTAGAAATGTAAAACAATAATTGATGCATGCTAGATTTAATTTTCATTTTTCCCCCATAAAGTCTCACTACATCAAAGAATGGATATTTAGGTTATTACAGCATCAATTTCATTAAGAGCCTTCCACCGCTCTTGTGGGGCATCAATGTCCGCGCCAGTTTGAATGGTCCTCTTTAGAAGGCTGGTCCACACGCGAAGGCCATTTAAGTCCTGTTTTTTGATGTAGCTAGCTAACGATTCGGCATAGCGCTCCCCACGTTCCGACAGGTCCGAATCCCCACCGATGCGACCTTTAAGATTATGCATGCTTTCACCATGCTGAAGAAAGAAATGGCCTCGTCAAATACTTGAAAATTCAAGACACTAAAGGAAAAGTGTCGTCGCGTTACCCTCGTGAGATATATCGTCCTGGGCGTCACATGAATATTCATGAGATAGTAAACGATTCTACTCTGAACGTGACCTGGCCAAATGAAACGGAAACTTACATCAGTGGGGAATATATTAATCATCACATTGATTTGTATCTAACAAAGCTTAATACAAATGGAACAACACATGAATTAAAAAAATATTTCAATCCCCATGAAAACAAAAACCAAAGGTGTTGCAGTATTACTTCATATTGAAAACAAATTTTAAAAAAGCACGCATACTTTCATTATATTGAATTTTTAACAATTTTATACTACATTATAGAAGATTATTTAAAAGTTTCATTGAAAGACTACAAGATGAACCCACTTTTTAGATAAAGCATTTGTATGATATGCAAATGCTTGCCATAATATAGATCAAATAATGGGTTTATAAATTTTGGTAACTGTATTAAAATTACAAGGTAAGTAAATATCTCAAACAATCCCACACTCAGTTCCTCCCTCCAAGCTCCAAGCTGTTTCGCAATGTAAAGAATGGCGTATCTCATTGGCATTGGCCATATGCCCTATGTTCAACCATTTCTAAAACCTGAATTTAATTGCCTGTCCATTGTTGGGGGCTGTCCACACTTTTGAGAGCATGCATGCTCCTATGGGAATTTCCATGTTAAATAAAAATAAAAATTTCTCAA
>JAQIXP010001408.1:0-18570 GCA_034700285.1 Proteroiulus fuscus | reverse complement strand
ATATGTACCGTTAGTTAACATGGAGATTCCCATAGGAGCATGCATTTTTTAAAAGTGTGGACAGCCCCCTTAAGGGAATTTAGATACGTTTTCTGCAGATTAAAATAACAAATATCGCAAAAAGTTTACAGCTTCCAATGAAACTTTTTTGTTAGCATCTTTCAACAAATAATAATGTTTAAATGTGTTGCCCACGATTAGTCAAAAATTTATGATTTGTGATAAGTTTAACAAAATTTCAACGTTAGTAACCGTATTTATTATAACTTTTTGCTGCCTTTATTTTATAAGTAATTTGCTATAAAATAAGACTTTCCGTTCAAATTAATATACACATTAATTTTTATTCTTTTTCCGGATTTGCAATGTTCATTCAAAAAAGTGTGTATATAATTTTGTAAGGATGTTTTCTTAATTCTAATAGTTATGAATGTGATAATCAGTGTGATGATAACAAATTGCTTAAAAATATAGTGACATTGCTACACGAAAAAATTCAAGCTACTATACAGAAGTTATAAAAGGTACCACAGTAGTATATACAAGGTATTGAAATGTCGGATTCAATAAAAAAATCACTCCCAAAAGTGCTAAAAATATGTAACTATATAGTACTTAAAACTTTTACCTCTTCATCTGCTATTTGTATATACACCTTAGTGGTGTCATACACGGCCAATCTAACTCCAGCATCGCAGGCATTCTCTGACGATGCAGGAGTAGTGTACAGATTGAACAAAATCGGAAGGTAATTTTTTGCAAATTTCGCCATCTCCTTGGTGTTTTCAACTATATAAAAAGTTAAAATTTAAAGTTAATTTCCTACTTGTTAGAAGTTTTCTGCAACCTCAGCAATATTTCAACGTCATCAACCAAATTCACAAAATCAAACTAACCATTGACCACATTTTTTGAAATGAGTAATCGTAAAGCTGCCATGATTTCAAGCCTTAATTCCGGACAATCTGCTAACGTTGTACCCAATGTTTTGGCAATGGTTTTGAATGCCTGTAATGCAAAGAAACATGTTTAGAATACAAGCATCATTGATCTTTCTGCTGTTGTATTTCCTAGCAATTTTTAAATAAATTTGGCATTAGCTGTAAAACAGAAGTTAAAAAAACTGAGTAAAATAACTTTTAAAGTTTTTCACATGTAATTTGCTGTTTTTCGGTATATAATTTGTATAAGTAAAAAATATAAATTGCACAGCGGGTAATTTACCTTACCAACCCATTGAACCCAGAGTATAAATAAACAACAAACTGTTTCTAGTCAATTTTGCTGCTTTTTGAGCACGTAAAAAAAAATTTTGATAACTTTCATCCTGCTTTGAAAAGTTCGGCCCAAAAATTATAACGATTATTAAAAAAAAAAAAAGATAAAATGCTTACCACGCGCAAATCAGTTGGCAAAGTGCAAAAGCCAGGCAGAAGAGACCAAATCTGTTTGTGTAATAATTCGAATGATTTGCTCAAAGCAAGTTTGCCTTCATCTGCATATTGACTAGCTAAATTTGAAGTAAAAATTATTGAAATGTTTCAATTATTAGCATCACTTTTGTGTGCACATGATGTGTATTATATTGACAGTTGAAAAGTTGAGATCAAAAACAACACAAAGTCCATTTTTTGCTGAAATTGAGATATTTAAACAAAATTTTTGCTAAAGTGTTGCTCTATCCACTATATCAATAAAAAATAGGGGTAAGAATTTGGGTATTCCCTTCGAGGAAACCGAAATGTGAAGGCACATCCCCAAGCATAAATTTCTATCTGAAAAAATTAATCTCAGAATTTTAAAATAAACAATTTTTATACAAGAAATCTGAATTTTCTTTAAATGCGCTTTTCCCAAAACAAGAAATCTAATCTCATTTGGTTTTTGATCTCAACACGTCAACCGTTCTTTCATAAAATATTTGATTTTCTAACAAATATTGCATACAGCTACATTTTAAAGTAGTCAAACTAAACTACCAGTAATGGTAAATATACCCCCCCCCACCCCCCACCCCCCATGTAACCCACAGAGACAAAAACCTGCATTTATGAAAAAGTTTCTGGTAAATGCAGTTTCTTGCCATGACAAATCAAGAGCACGTCAAGTCCTATATTATAATGTGAAATTCCCATGTAACTAATATAATATTAGAAGTATATACATGTACTTAATTCATTCTCTAATCAAAACAAAATTGTTCATAAAGGATGCAGATTATTTAATTTACCTTGTGTTTTCAGCTGAAAAGCTACAGGAAGAAAATAATCTACAAAAAAGCGTAATCGAGTTTCCCGAATGTTATCCCTCAGAACAGGAAGCAACCAACTCTGCTCAAATCTGCAACTGGCATCAAAAACAAAACAAATTTAGCGAAATCATAAAAGGTTGATAACAGATTTACAATCTCTTTTCTCACACAACAGACCATAGATTTGTTACTACTTATTTAGAAATGTTTGCACATATTTTCAATATCATGGATGTCAGATGCGTTTATTAAACACAAAACACATCGATGGCTTAATTCACAAGTAGCGAATGAGCTAATTTTTCAAAAATGAGATAATTGAACAATTGTGATCCTGGAAGGTCCCTAATTAACCAGTTACAGAAATTACTTTAACCAATAATTGTTAAAGTTACAGAAGTGAAGAGTAGCAAATCTACAATAAGGCATCATCCCTGTAAGTTACAACTAGTAAATGGTACCATTCATTAGTTTACGTTTTGATAATTGCTCGTGAGATATATTTTCATAACAAATACTTTTTTTTGCATTTACTTTATTCAAAAGGCAAACTAATGAATAAGCACATTCGTTACTTTACACTTTCTTTATTTTTCACTTTGCTGCAAACTTAATCAAAGTCAAACTAGCAAATCTACATTTTTAAGGCTTTTATTTCTCAAATTAATTAATGTACTAATTTAATTATTTAACTAAAATTAGCACGTTCTCTATAAAATATATATTTTGTTTCATCTGTTCATCAAATTTCACCTTTTTAACATAGTTTATTTTAAAATTATACCTTTTTTACGCGAAAACGTTATTATCTCGAAAGCAACTTTTGGCTCATTCGCTACTTGTGAATTATGCCATCGACATTAAATGTATTAATTTAGAAAAAAGAGAAAAATCTTTTAATGCAAAATTATTTAAAATAAATTCTAATAGTTAGTTAACAAAAGTAGGAGGCAAAATAAGAGCATTTAATGCAAATTAAGTAAACATTTCACTACCCAACATCTACCAATTGTTAACCTTTTCAAACCCTTACCCCAATAAATTTGTGCTACCCTTTTACTTTTGAAACAGAAATGTTTTCTTACTTTTTTTCGTGAAAATCCAGAGGAATGCATTCTAAAATCACATCAGGCCCCATACTTCGAATAGCCTTTCCAACTGCATAATCTAACTCGTTGACATAAGGAAAGTGAGCAGATTTGCGAAAATCGGCTAATGATTTAATGCACTGCAATGAAAGTCATAAGCACTTGAAAATGACATATCTACTATAATATTAATTATTAATAAGTTAAAAAGTGTGTACATGCTGACAGTCTGAGGCTTACTCATAGATAAAATAAGTTAAAAGCCTTATTAAATTTGCAGAAATAAGCCATAAAATGCATGACAATTATTAATGAGGAAAATATTTTGAAATTTTCCAAAATATAGAAAGCTAAACAAAATTATTGGAATTACAGAAACTCTGTAATCTATAATAATGGACTATGGCTTTTATTATTACTTTTTTAATAAAAAGCAAAGTTAAAATTTATTCACGTAAAAGTAATTTATAGTAGATAGCTTACCTTCTTCATGATTGGATGACAAACACTACCCAAAGCCTGGAATTGCAGGGTAAAAATTAGTGTGAAAACATGTTTAAAAAATAAATTAAAATTTAAAAGTTCTGAATGTATTTACCTCGAAATAAACAGCAAGCACGTGGAGAACCTGGCTCCAGACATTGTTATATTGGTAGCTAAGACACACCTCAATGCTTTGAAACATTTTGTGCACAGGTGTAACTGAATTCGGTGGCGCCGATTTCAACATGTTATCTATTTCGGTTGAAATTGCTTGGCTGCACTCGTACAGCAGTGCCTTATTTGGTAAATATTCAAATACAACAAACTGTAATTAAGAATATCTGTTGAATATATGAGGACATTATCCATGTTAACATAGATACCTTCAGAGTAGCAGTGACGGAACTATGCACTTCAGATTTCACCGAAAGCCAGCAACGACTCACAATAGAAAACAGTCGAGCCAAATGAACCAAGCAAAGATTACTATCCAACCTGTTGAACGAAAAATCCACATCATAAGCATCAGCAAATCATCAAATTTAAAGGAAAAGCCCTCAACTTGTTGCAAGTTATTTTGAAAATAAGGGCAAAAAATCGATGGCTTTATTCACAAGTAACAAATGAGCCAATATTTTAAAAATGAGATAAATGAACAATTGTCTCTAATTCACCTAAAGTTACAGAAATTACTTTAACCAATAATTGTTTAAGTTTCAGAAGTGAAGAGTAGCGAATATCCAACAATGTATCATCACTACTAGTTAAAAGTAGCTAATAGGAATGGTAACATTTGTTAATTTAAATTTTAACAATTGCTTGTGATATGGAGTTTTACTACAATACAAGTAGTGAATGTGATAACATTCGTTAATTATCTTTTTTCATTCACTTTATTCAAAATACAAACTAATGGATGTGCACATTCCCTACTTTCCTGCAAACTTAAGTCAAAACTAGCAAATGTGCATTTTTAAGCCTTTAATTTCTCAAATTACTGAATTAATTTACTAATTTAATTATTGAAGAAAAAGTAGCACATTCCCTATAAAATATATATTTTGTTTCTGTTGATGAAATTTCACCCTTTTAACATTGTTTATTTCCAAATTATACCTTTTTTCCATTAAAACACTATTATATTGAAAGAAACCTTTGGCTCTTTCACTACTTGTGAATTACGCCATCGATATGTATATTGAAATTAAAAAATTTTTACTCAAGAGTTAACATTAAGTAATTAGAGAATTGCTGTTTAATATTATTGTCTGGACCTCACCATATTGCCCAATAGTAGTCTATATGGTGAGCAAATTTGTAACTTTCTTTTTTTATTTTTACTAAAGAGCACTCTCTGGTAGTTACAGGTTTAGTTAATTCTTAAGTCACCCCTGAATGACCCTTACAAAAATAATCAAGGTTACTTGAAGAAAAATATATCGATTTATTAGAAATCGGTATTATTTAGCCTTAATTAATTATCAATGCTTTTGTAAATCATGATCTAAATTTTCCTGGAATTTTAAATTTCAGAAATCATTGGCAAAATTATTTCGATTTTAAAATTATGCTTTTTTTAATAGTGAAATCCAAACTTAAGTAAAATAGGGTTTTCAGAAATCATAACATTGATAAAATCATAATTTTGAAATTATTTAAAACTAAAATCCAAACTGCCAAAATGATCATTTTCAAATTTGGATTTTATAATGAAATACTATTTTTATGGCCTTGTTTCTGAATTTTATCAGAAATTGTGAATCGAAACTCACTTTTTTGACCAAATAAACTAGATGTGAAATAAATACAAATTATTTTTTCTTCAAATAATCTAAATCATTTTTCTTTTGTAAGGGATTTTCAAGAGCAGTTTGGAAAAACTGCTCAGTTTGAGCAGTTTCTCCATAGCAGTTGTGCAGCCACAATTTTGATACAGGGATGCAGGGGTTACAGGGCTCATACAGAGAAAAAAACAAAAATCAGGACTAAATTTTTGGGCAAAAATAAGGACCTTTATCTGGACATTTAGACAGAGATCCTTGAGGATCCCCCGAACATACAAATCCATTTTAAGGGTAAAGCGTCTTAAAAAATTTTGTCAATTTGGGCCGCAGGCAAAAATTCAAAGGTTTCTGTTCATTATAGCAAAAAATTAAACAAAATTGCGCCACAGGCGACTTTTTGGCTTAAAAACACTCAAAAAAGGGCTGAAAATCACAAAAATTGCCTATTTTGCTATTTTATCTAGAATGAGTAAGGAAATTCTGAGGACTGATGTCAAGCATATTTGCACTTTTGAAAAAAAATCAGGAATATCAGGAGCAGTTTCATTTTATCAGGAAAATAAGGACGTGTAGGAGCCCTGGGGTTATATTGTTTTTGGCGAGAGGATTGTAAAATTGAAAAGTATTTGCCCATCATTAATCTCTACTCGACAAAATAGGGATAGCTTGGCTGTTTAACAGTCTTTTTTGTCTACCACTGATAAGAATGTTTTGAATTTTCAATCAGACTCTGACTAAAGGCACTTGCTCCCCTAAAATTCTAAGATCTGCCTTTCTTTTGCAAATTAGAGTAAGTGAAGTAAATTTTGCATTACAGAAATAGTGCACACATTTTTTATATGAAATTATAAACAGAGAATCTAACCTTAATAAATTTATATGTGCTTCCTTCATGACAGTAATCCATGCAATTAAAGGTTGAGCATCATTTAAAGATGGCTGGAAGTCATACAGAGCCTGCAAAGAATAAAGTTTTCGGTTATACCATGCTCAGAACAGAAAGTTTTTTAAAAAAAACTTTTTTTTAAGACCAGAGTGACAACAAGTTCAAACGAATGGACCGAATGGACGACAGGGGCATTCTTATAAAGTATCTTGCAATACTTAATATGAATTAAAAGAAAGAAATCAAAACCAATTTATTAAAAATAAACAACCAAACAAAATTCAATTTAGTTGAAAAATGGTAGTTCTGATACTAAATAACATTTCAAATAACAAGATTGTAACTAAACCATGTCTTATATTTAGAAACCAACTACATTACATGTACATGCAAAATGGATTAGCATAACTTACCGATATTAACTGTGCATTTAATTCCGGTGGCAAACTAATATTTTTCGGCAGATTGATGAACATCCCATGAAGGGCTTGAAAGCAGCATGATGTTACTAACTGCAAACATAAAAAGAATTTTTTACTTTACTACATTCACATCATATAGGAATACATTGATAAATAAGCAACAAGTAAAGTAAGAACAAGTTTAAATCTGTATAGCTTATAATAATGGTGCATTTTCACTAAACACAAAGCAATTGGTTGCAAAGGTTTGCAAGTATTAGGTGAAAATTTAGGGAAAATACGGGAAGTTTCTGAATATACTATACCGGTAATTCAAAAGACATAGGCAATACAGCAAAAAATATTACAGAATCTGACCAAAAAAAGCCAAATATCACACTTTTTAAATTTATCAAAAAAAACTACAGCAAATACAGATTAACTGGGAGACTTTAATGGAGTAAAAATGTCAGTGACACTGCAACCACATTTATGGCTCAAGCTCACTGTATAGAAATTCAATTAAAATATATAATTACATTAGAAAAACTTAAATGTCTAGCTCACCACATTTCCCAGAGTCATCAACCGGAGAATGGTCTCACAGCACGTTTTCAATGCTTGTTGAGGAAATATAGACAAAATGTCTTTCAGTAAACCGATTATGTGAAGCGACGATGTTGCTTCGCCAATTCCTAAACATCAATTTAATACATTAAATTGGAGGCCATTTCTATAAATTCGGTAATGCAAGTAATTTTACCGCTATGCTCCTCCAACTGTTTACAACAGTATTTAGCTGTGACTAAAGCAGCAGGGTGATGTGTTGGGGCATTTGCAGTTAACATCATACTACTGCCTTTGAGTATAGCACAAACGGCATGCTGTGCCGCTTTTCTAACCTACAAAAATAAACACACAATAGAAATTAATTAAAACAATAACTGCAAAAAATCATTAGGCTAATTACAAGAAAATGTGGAATTCAAATATATGTAACATACCCTTGGTTTGCTGTTTGTTACAAAAGATAAAAGCACTTGATAAGTTTGCAGGGTTGAAGAATTTCCCCATATTGCTGGTTCTTGTGCTCTCAGCATTACAGAAAGACACCCAATCAACTAAATGAACATTAACAAAATCAATCAGTCTACAATTTTCTTTTAAATTTAAAGCTTTTCACTATAGGTCAACTTACCCCTTTCATTAGACTCGGATTTTCCATACAAACATGTTTTCCCAACAATTCCATAAAAACCTTGGAGGATTCAGAAAACTTAAGTTTTAAAACAGAGGGTGATAATCTGCAATATACAAACCAAGTTGAATATTAAAAAAGGCCGGTTTCAACTATTTTGGAAATAATAACAGGGCCTACATGCTGTAAATTTTAACTTATATACATTGACTTTCTAAACGTCTTTAAATAATTGAAATGGAAACTTAGTTGAAAAGCCGAAACACAAAACAATGAATTACAAATAGTTTGGTAATTGGAATTCATTGTTCATTGAATTCAATCAAATGGAATGAATTTACTTTTATAACTAGAACCAAATTCTATTCAAAAGCTAGCGAAAACAGGTTCTAAGAGCGTATTTAAATAAAATAAGTTTTATGTAACGGACCAAAAAGTTTTAAGAAACTAATAACTCCAGTCTGCATGGTAATTACGAAAATAATCTTGATAATTTTACAAAAATTACGAATTCCAAGTAATAATTGTAATTAATTATTGCAAATTGTAAATTTATGAAGTGAAATATAAATTTTTAATTAATCGTACAAAAGCATGTGTTACGAATTTGAGATCAACATTTAAACTTTAAAGGTACTGTCATTTATGAAATGGGGATATCGTCAGAATCATAATTCCAAATTATGATTCAAATCTGGCATCTTTGGTATTCAGTGTATCTTCAAACAGGGTTCCCACTAATTTGAACCAATTGATTTCCCTGACTTTCCCTGACCGATTTCCAAAATTTCCCTGACCAAATTCAAAAACAGGGGAATTAGTCTACAATTGTTTTGGTTTCTTTCTTTTTAATTTCATTTTGTTCAGCTATTTCCCTGACTATTTTTCCAGGTGAGTGGGAACCCTGTCAGATTTTCTCTTTTCTATTTTTTTCCCCATTCATCATCAGTTTAATATGAATCAAAAATTAAGATTTCTGAATGCATTATAATCAGAAATTGAAATTATTTTATTTGACTCAAAACTAGTGATTTTTTTTTCGCATAGGTCACTCATGTGGACGTGTGACTAGATGCTGTGCCTAATCTCTCCATCTCTCTACCAACAGTTTTGATATTCTTTAGAAAATCCAGGTTTCCAATGTACTAAAATCTAGATTTGAAACCTTCAAATAATTCAAATCTGCAATAATCACAATTCGATTTTTGGGTAATATGAACTAATTTAAAATCCCGATTAATTTTTTCAAATGTGAAATTAACTTTACAGCCTGATAACTACATTATGATTAATTAATTATTAGTCTAGCCAAAATTCATTCAAGGTTTAAATAATTCTTGAATCAGCATTGCATGGAATCGGTAGGCCTACCTAATTAATGTTTAAATGTGTCAAGAGCATTTTATAAGTAAACCGTAAAACATACCGTTTAATAACCAAGCCAATAAGAGTCACACAGGCAGTGATTAGTTCTTCACTCTCAAGAGTACCCAGCGCTGTCATCTACAATATAAAAATTCACGTTCTTAATAAACAATCAACTTTACTTTTTTTTTTCTTAGTAAAATGATAAAAAAATTCTTGTAGAGGCATTTGCCTACACAGTAAAGGTGCAAACATTACATTATAAACTCAATCATCAATGGACATTAAACTCATTATGGAAAGCAGTAAACACTTTATAAAAAAAATTAATCAAGATTAAGGTCAAGATTAAGGTAAGTCATAAAAATTATAATTTTTATAGCAATAATCATGATTAATTTGACGAAATCAACATTTTGGAAAATGAAATCTAAATCTCATGGAATCACAATTTCAGAAATTGTAGCATTGCAGTAATAGTGATTTTGGAATTATATTTTTGATTCGTGATGTTGTCAAAATTGTAATTTTCAAATGATTTTAATATCGTAATGAAAACTTTGATGGAGTAGTGATATACTTGACATTTTTTTTGTGTTTCAGTAAAAGCTTGCATTTCGTATTTCAGGTATCAATTTTTAGCTTGAAGAGCTTTCAATGACAAATCAAATTAAGGGATTTTAGCTCCCATGCAGAACACTAAGCTCATATAGAACTGAAACCTAGTCCATTTAGACCAACAATACGTGCAGTAATTTTCAGCAATCAGGGTTACGATGAAATTGCAACTTTAAAAATCAAGATACATTTCACATTTGGACTAAATAAACTGAAATTTAAGTTTAATTTTTATTCTTAAATCAAAAGTTGTAACAGGATTGAACCAATTTTTCATTAGAAATAAATTAATCAGCAAAAATTAGCTTAAAATGCAAGCTACTTCAAAAATGCAAACTTAAATAGTGACCTATATGAAAATAAGACTCGGCTAATGAAGCAAATGTTCTTTATAAACATGGTCATTGGTCAACTAGTTACTAGGCTATCCATGCCCAACACATGACTTTTTAAGACTTTTCTTATATGAAAAGTATGACATTTTAATTAATTTTTGGAAATCTACTTTAATTTAAGATGAGGGCTTACAATCATCATCTACTGAAATCTAACCGCAAGACTTCGACATCAATAGTTACAATATTAGTTTTCATTATGTTACAGAAATAACGTGACCAAATTTTGTGTCTTCGATACAAAAGAAATTATATAGATTCTTATTGCACTCTGCATTTAGAATTATTTGTAAATAGAAAACAACTAGTAAAAAAACTTTAATGCTGCAAAAGAAGTGGCTCTTTTTTATATTCAGCTATATAATACCGCAGCCATGAGATTATTATTATTATTATTATTATGACGATAGCATTCCCTGTTGCCCCTGAGAGATATGGTGTAGTCCATTTTGCAATTATTTAAAACAAATATTTGAATTTTCCTCCAAAACCCGCCTTTATCTATCCTTAGCAAAGTTTCAAAGTTAAACGCAATTCTTGATGTTTTTAACTTGAAGAAAATCCAGAACAAAAACTGCAGAAAAACTGTAAGAAAAACTGCAGTTCAAACCGGCAAAAAAGCTGAAAAAAATCTAGACTGATTTCAAATCTAGTTTCTTTGGCTCCAAGTTTGCCATAAAAGTAAGATTTCGTAGTTGAATTCCAATTCAGTAATTAAGTTTTTTATAATACCACTCATGATTCCAAACCAAATTGGATTTCAATATCAAAATCATAATTCTAAAGTTACAATATTGGTAATATGATGATTTCTGAAATTCTGGGTCTATCAAAGTTTGGATAACTCTTATAAAAGCACACTTTTGGCAAAGTCGTGCTTTCTGAAATACTATTTCCATGAAAATTTCGATAATTTCCCTAAAATTGTCCTAAAATCTTTTAATGTTTGACATTTTGAAAAACAGCAGTTTTTTCTGGTAGCATGACATAATGCCATCCCAACAAAATGCCACCTGATTTCTGCCAAAATGCCAACATTTTTATTCATGCCTTTAATTATACTAAATTTACATTAAATTCCCAACATTCCCCCAACAAATTTAAATTTTATAAGTAAATTTCAAGGAACCCCCAAATACCTAATTTTTAAAAGTATTGAAATGAAAAACTGAGAATTGCAAATGTGATTTATAACTTGGGATTTTCTTGTTTCAAAAGATCTCTCCTACGTGCAGTACTTCTAAATACATTTTAATTTAAACTCGAGAATTTTGAACGTAATTTAACATAGGATTGTCATGGTTTGTATGGAACATAATTTTGAAAAGTATTGAAATTAAAACCTGATAATTTTGAATGGGATTTAACATGGGACTTTCAAGTTCTATATAGAAGGATCCTCCTTGTACATAATTTCTAAAAATATTGAAATTAAAAACTGAGAATTTTGAACGGGTTTTAACAGAATCCACAGTAGAACTATTCCACATTAAACATGTAACAGTATTTTGATTGAAGAAAGAATTACTGAGTTACAGTCTGGGGTATGGGTGTCTGCATAATTTTTGCCAAAGGTTGGGGGATGGGGGAATGGGGGAGTAAGCCTTGCCGGGGAAGGGAGGGGGTGTAATAGACCCTATCTAGGTGCACCAGTTGCGTTTCAGAAATAAATATTTGAGTTGAATTATAATAGTTCGTAATGTTGGCATTTTTTTGGGGTGGCATTTCTTTCATAATGGCATTTTGTAGTATTGTCATTCTGTCTCGGTGGCATTCTATCGTGGATTCGTTTTTCAGATATTTGGCAGTATGCCACAGCCTTTCTGTAGTGTTTCTTTCACATTACATTGGATTTTCTGCCTTTTAACATTACAGAAAGCTCAAAAATTCAGCAATTTTAACTTTACAAAATCATCACAACTGCTGCAGTTTTAACGTCCCAAAATCATCAAAAATTTGGCAGTCCGTTATGGTAATGTTTTTGCTGGATCTGAGGGTTTACCGATCTGAGAGAGGTTGATAAAATTACTTTGGGGTAAATGTTCTTAGCATGATATAATTTTCCGAGCCATCACCCTGGATCTAGAACTTGTATCCACTCTTATCATAGGAATTCCTATGTCAGTTATTTAGTTTAAATATGGGAGATAATTAATATGTGAAACCTACCAGGGCTGCATAATATTCCGTTTCCGTCTCTTTCCCACCATGGCTCTTAATGGTTTCAGTTACAGCTGCAAGAATTGCTAACCTGTCCTTGTTGACAGCAGAATTTGGAGACCATTTTTTGAGTAACCTGAAAATAATAAAAGCAATGATTTCAAGTGCATAATCGGATAAAAGAAATTCCAGGAGTAGGCCTACTGGGGTATACTGAGTAACGGTTTCAAGGTGAAATCACCCTTTACTATTATTTACAATGCAAAATATTTAATGAAATTCACAAGTCTTGCAACACATCTGTGAGAAGCGTCGGCCGGGATCTCGGTCAAGGATAGAGGCACAGACATTTTGATACATGGTGGAACACTATTATTGCGCAAAATCATAGACAGGTACAATAAGTGACAAAACTTCAATAAAACACAGGTAGAAAAGAGCACGGTACAGGGGTTGCAGCTAAGGGTAATGCCGGTACAAACACAGGCTGGGCGGGACCACAGAAGTACTGGGCACTAGTGCGGGGGAAACCACAATCACGGGGTAGAACACGGGGGAACACAATCACAGGGCAAAGGCACAGGGCGGATGGAGCACGACCACAGTTGGGGGCACGATCACCAAAGCACAGGGGGTCGGCACTTCAATGGGCAGAAGGACAGGGCTAAGGTCTTGGGTTGGGAGCTTGGCAAGAGCAGGGTCTGAGGGTGAGACCAGGATAGGTATTGCCCATCTAGAGCTATACACAATCAAGCCCATAGTGATCGATTTCCAGGTCTTATATAGGACCTGGAATGGGCCTAGGACCAATCACGTGTTGGAGGTGGAGGTGTGCTTGGAGGTACGGTTTGGTACCTGTGGGACCATCCAGGTGCAGCTAGGGGAATTGGCTTAATTAAGGGCGGGAAAGGTAAGGCGCCAGATTCAAAAGGGGATTTCACACCCCCCCCCTCGGACTAGGCCACTCCTGGGGCCGAACAAGCGAAGCTGAAAACAAACCTTTAAGCTGAAAACATTGGTTTAATTAGAACATTAGAGAAAGAGCCAAAAAATGTACAATACAAAAAATGAAAAGAATACCAAATACAAAAAAACAACTCCGGCAAGAGAAAAAACCCGACGTCAGGACGATCCAAAAGATGACCAACTAGATGGAGTGGTGGCGAGGGTGTCAACGGTGAACCGGACGGACACGGCGACGACGGTTCAAATGAAGAAACGTGGAAACCTGTGCCAGATAGGAGTCTGGAAGAGTGACAGACATCAGAGGATGCACAGAGGCCTCCGGCGGACGGCTGGATGAAACCGTCGGCGAGCGGCAACAAAGTGCAGACGACGGCGAACTGAACCGATGGAAGGAGATGGTGGTGGTAAACGACAATTCGGAGGTGGTGACGGGTGGATGATAAGAGGCAAGTGGGGAGAAGCATGGCGAGGCAGAGGGGACGGATCCCGAAAGGGAGAGACGAGCCCTGAGGCATTAAGGGACAAAATGTCCGAGTCGGAGGAGGAGGAATAGTCCACCAAACGATGAGGAGCCCTGGAAGGACTGGGAGGTAGGCTGCTGGGAGACACAGGGGACAGTCCAAGCAACAAGGGTGGAGGTGAGGCAGAAACACATGAGGAGCTTGAAGGCAGAAGAACCCCAGGGGGTGGCGAGATGCAAGATGGACTGTCGACTGCTGGAACCGGGCTCAAGAGGAGTAGTGTGGATGGAGCCGAGCAAGACAGGTTTAATGGGGATGGGGGAGTGATGGGCAAACAACCGGCACGACGAGGGCGGAACAATGGCGAGTCCGAGTCCGAAGATGGTAGAACCGGGGTGACTGGCGACATTGGCTAGAGCAAAGGGTGGGGAAGACAAGCATGGCCGAATACGAAATGTCAAGCGGCGAAATCGGTTGAGGCGGGGTGGCAGAAGACCAGGTGGTGCCTGCTGGTGGGGAAACTTGACCCTGGCGTGGCACAGGCGAAACAGGGGAAAGTGGAGGCAGGGAGGAACCAAGTGGCATGGGTCCAGATGTTCTGCCACGGGCATGACGATGATGGGACTGGCAACTCAGGTAGTTCCGGCGATGGGCTGGTAGCTGAGAGCGTTTGCGAGGCACGGTCGTATCGGCAGTAAGAAACAGAATGGGGCGCCTGGGTAAGTACCGCCTTATATGCTCGATGTGAACAATGGTCGATTGCCTAGCACCATGATCTGCAATTTTAATTAGGTAATTGCACTCAGATTCCTTCGAAAGAATTTCATAAGGACCTCGAAATTGTGCACTCAATTTCTTTGAAAGCCCTGGGGTGGGCGCCAAATCCCTAATTAACACAAGGTCGCCTGGGGAAAAACTAGCATGGCGGCGACCTTTGTTGTGATGACGAGTTTGGCAGATCTGAGCTTGGCGGAGATGCCCATGGGCAGGAGCCAAACATGGGTTAGGGGCAAGTGGGTCAAGCGGCAAAGGGGGAACAATAGGGGGACCCCCAAATTGAGCATGGACAGGAAGCCTAGGCAAAAAGGAATGCATCAGACGAAAGGGGGATTCCTTTAAGCTAGCCTGGATAGATGAGTTGTGGTGGAAAACACATTCTCCCAGGAAAGATGGCCAGGTTGTCTGGGTGGGGGCATCAAGACACTTGATGCTAAACATGGTTTTTAGTGTCCAGCGTTCGCTCTGCCAGACCATCCGCCTGGGGGTGGTAAGCTGTAGTCATGCGGTGCTCTATGTGGAATTGAGCACAAAAAGACTGGAACAGAGCACTGGCCTGCTGAGAACCATGATCGGAAACGAGGCAGATGGGGACTCCAAAAGTAGGCAAAATGAGTTTCTCAAAAAACTGGACGATCGACTTGGCCATTGGCTGACGGATCGGCTGGGCAACGCAAAAGCGAGTGGCATAATTGATGGCGATGATCAGGTATTGAAACCGGAGGGGGGACAAGGGGAGGGGACCAGCAAAATCAAATCTCCACATCTCAGCAGGGTTGGTAACGGGAATAGGCTCTAGCAGACCAGCGGGCAGGATGTTGGGAAGTTTGCACCGCTGGCAGCTATCACAGGACGCAACATTGTTGCCGACAGACTTTTTGTATCCTGGCCAATAGTAAGACCTGCGAATGTGGGCGAAGGTTTTAGAGAAACCGACGTGGCCTGCCAAGTCATGGCAGAGGGACAAAATCGTTGGGCACACTTTGGCTGGGATTACCAACTGGAAGAAACCGTCCGGGCTTGAGGAATTTTGTTGGAGTGGTTGATCCCCACAGAGAACATAGCCTGCCAGAGGCGGACCGGCGGCTAGAAGGCGCTGAATGTGTGGCAGCAACTCGGGGTCAAGACGCTGCTCAGCAGCCACATCCATGGAGTCGTGGAGGTAAAAAATATGATGAGAGGGGAAAGGGTTGGGGCCGTCGACAGGGTAACGACTGAGGCAAACTGACATTTGCCCGGTAACATTTTTGCGCTGCATCCAACCCTGGGTAGAACACGGGGGAACACAATCACAGGGCAAAGGCACAGGGCGGACGGAGCACGACCACGGTTGGGGGCACGATCACCAGAGCACAGGGGGTCGGCACTTCACTGGGCAGAAGGACAGGGCTAAGGTCCTGGGTTGGAAGCTTGGCTAGAGCAGGGTCTGAGGGTGAGACCAGGAAAGGTACTGCTCATCTAGAGCTATACACAATCAAGCCCAGAGTGATCGATTTCCAGGTCTTATATAGGACCTGGAATGGGCCTAGGACCAATCACGTGCTGGAGGTGAAGGTGTGCTTGGAGGTACGGTTTGGTACCTGTGGTACCTGGGGAATTGGCTTAATTAAGGGTGGGAAAGAGGCGGGAAAGGTAAGGCACCAATGCGCCAGATTCAAAAGGGGATTTCACACATCATTGGAGGAAACATTGAGTGCAATTTTTCCTCCAAAGCAAACACCGAAGCTGAAGGATGTAATTTTGAAGTACATTGAGCTCAATGGCTTGTTAAAGAGCGTTGTATTAATTGTTATTAAAAACTGCTGGTCATAAGATCGCCGCAACAAGCTCACTGACAATAAGGTCGTGGGTGAAAAATGTTGCAGTATATTACGAGCGCCTGGTGAGCGATGCCTTTAATCAATGATGCGGGCTGATGGCTAATGGCATAGAAACTCATCATATGATGTGTAGAATTTATTATTATTTAATTTAATCACTTAATTTTAAATTTACAATCTTGAAATAATTTTTTACATTAAAATCAAAAGATTTTCAAAGAATTTTCTAAAAAAGTAACGGGACAAAAATTTCTGAAAATTTGAGAAAATTAATGCATCCAGCTCATCGCAAGGTAACGTTGCAATAAATTTGTTGAAAAAAAAAATTTACACGTTGAAAAATATATTTTGTTAAAAAAATCTGAATTTTATTGTTTTTTTAATTTTTTAAATTATTAATAAATAGAATTTGAAAGTAGGTAACAGATTTCAAAATATTTTCTATCAATGAAACATTTTAGCAGAAATTGCTTCAATTTTATAAATTCCTCAAAAACCAGTTACAGCATTGCATTGGTATGGTTTGGCGATCTTTGTCCGGCAATCTTTTGTCATGTAAACACTTGTCGTTGCAATGTCATTAATTCAACAAATATGCCAATTAATAGAAAACAATTCCTCTCCTTTCCCCCCCCCCCCCCAGGAGGGGGGAGAGGAATTGTTTATAGATTCAATGAGCCTTCATGTAAAAACTTATAATTTACATCATATAATTTTCGTGTGAAAAATTTCAGTTTTAAATTTTAAGTAATTTACAAATGTAAACAATGTCAGCTGTAAGACTGTGTTTTACCAGCAAAACCCTCCCTAAATAGTAGTGTTGCGGATCTCGCTGACCCCATTAAATATAGGCCTATATGCACAACTTAGCAGTGACAATATATAATGAATATTGCAAGCAGAAAATTGCATGAGTGTAGTTCGTAAAACTGTAAATCTCCCCTTTTATTGTACGATAAATGTTTTTAATTAGAGATTACATTTCTATACATTGAAGTGTATTACTTCTAAAATTTAACAGTACTTAAGTAGCAGTAGGCTTATACATGCATAAAATTAATTTATGCTATTTTTAAAAAACGAAAACGCCGATAATTTTTCTCCTGGGAACATTTTAAGTTTATTCATTATTAGTCTAGATTGCACAAATATTTAAGAAAATGATATCAAAAGCTTAAGCATTCATTACACAGGTTTTTAGGATTGATTTGCAAAAACAATTTCTTTATGTCACATCAGCAATATCAAAAATAAAAAAAAAATTCCAGTTATGACTTCACTTACCTATCAAATGAAGGATTCGTGCAAGCTGTCCAATTCGAGGCAAATGTATCAAATGTCTTAATTCCAACACTCTCTAGATCGCCACCACGTACGGTGCTGAGATCGGCATCAGTGTCTCTATCATTAACTGAATGTTGCTGCACGGTATCATGCTTTTTCACTGCATCCACTGTTAATTTCGATTCCTTTCCTGAAAATGAGGAATGCAATTTACCATGTTAGAAAAATTCTGATATTCGCGAGTGAGCTAAACAGTTCTATCTGATACCAGCACTCTATAAAACGTTTTGGTTTGGTGAGCTCAGAAATTAAGAGTAGATTTGTGGAAAAAAAAGAAAATGGAGAAAAAGAATTGGGCACTCCTCCACACGTTCAATGTACATTGCTTACAGTATGCGGCAATATTTACAGTTTGAAATCAACCGCCTATGAAACAATTAGGAGTGTACCAGTATTGGTACTTTACACATTTTTGTGGTTCTCGCACAAATAGTTTTTGGGCTATTAAAGGGATAATCTCACTTTGAAACAAGTTGGTTTTAATAAAAAGAGCGTTAAAAATTATAATTAAAATGGAAATTGCGATTGCTTTTGACAATATCTATCAATAAATAAAATGATCTGAATACCTGG
>JAQIXP010001407.1:0-18571 GCA_034700285.1 Proteroiulus fuscus | reverse complement strand
CCCCAGCATTTTGCAGTTCCAGAGTAGCAGTTGGAACAGTAACCCCGGCAGCAGTGGCGGTCACCAGTATGGCAGTTGGTCTCCATTAGCAGTTCCCGAGCAGTTCCAGCAGCAGATGGCAGTTCCAGGTTGGACGTGACCAGTGGCCAGATGTAGTGTTGGGTTGGCCAGGAGGCCAAGCCGAAGAAAAGGAGGGGGGTGTAAAGAATGACTGTTTTCCTGCCTGTTTTGGGTGCCTGTTTAGAGTCTAAATATGTAAATTTGCTGATGGCACCATTTTAGTTTTGTTGTAGTGGGTTGGGAGGACAGTCTTGACCTGGGATTTGGACAGGATGGCAGTGTTAAGTTTAGTTGGTTGAATGTAGTTGATGAGTTTGTTAATTGTTAATTGGTGTAAGTGCAGTGAATGTATGTGGATTAAAGGAAAGGTGATATTAAAGTTAGAAGTGTGGTTGGAGTGGAATCTTCGCGTTTGCCAGGGCAAAATCCTACCTTTTTGCTTGTCTACATCTGAGCACATTCTTACAGTGTCATGATTGTGTTATTGTTTTATAGAGGAAAAATTATTCTTCAGTGATGTGGCGGTGCCATTTTGGCATTGTATGTTAGTGTTTGCAGTCAGTGAGTGTGTGTAAGATTAAGTCAGTAGAGGGAGAGAGGAAGAGATTAGACTAATAGGTGGTGACTTGCCAGGGCTGATGAGTTAGTGTTAAAGAGTAAATGTGATAGCATAACTGAAGTAAGTGAGTGAGTGAGTAAGTTAGTTAATATATTAATTGTTATTTAATATAGTTTATTGGTATAACTGTATTTATAAATGAAATGGATGAATGCAAAAATGGTAATTAAACTGAGTGTATATTGGAATAAAGAATTGGCATTTGGAGTGATTGGCTGATTCTGGTGGGTAAATGCACAACCGAGACCAGCAGGAAAAATCCCCACTACTGTCTGAGCAAACTTCTACATGGTGGAGGTGTGGGGTAAGACCTGTGCACGGATCAACATTTTGGCATTTTTGGACATCATCGAGTGTGAGTAGAGGACTGAATTTTGTGAATTCGAGATTTATTTTTGGGCAGGTGCCATTTTGGAAGTTGCGCCCCTGAAAGCTTGCAGAGAGTGCTTCACTGCGTAACAACGGTGCACGACTCCCTCACATTGTGAAGGTGCGGGGTAATGCACCATGCCATTAGAAAAGGATCACCTACAAATCAAGCGAAAAACCAAACATTTTCCCCAAGAAAACCATGAACCAAAAATAGATGTTGGTTAAGAAATTTGGACAAATTCCTGAGCGCCGCCATCTTGGGGAAATGCCCGACTCATGTGGTGAACTGCAAGCAATTAATTCTGTCATTAATTGGCTTTGCAATCGTTTTTGGTTCGCTTAAGTGAGTCGCCAAGTCCGAAAACGAGTTAGAGAATACTCAAAAAAGAGCAGGAAAACGGCTCGATTTCTCCACCAAAAGTGATTCCAAAATTTGATTTTTGTTTGGAGGACAAATTCGACCAAAATTCATGAGTGCTGCCATCTTTGTAATGCCCAAATCAACTAAAAATTGAGTCCATTAATTCCATTGTTTAATTACTCTTTTTAACTGTTTTTGGGTCAGGAAAAGCGAATTCTACAAGACGTTACGCTCGTGCTCGAAAAACTTCGTTTCAACCGTACAACCGCCTCCAAGAAAAACAATATTTTTCTTGATTGGACTTTTTGAGTGGAATTCCAAACATTCCAACACTGCCGCCATTGTGTGACCATGCCCACGCGTCCACGTCATCAAGAACTTGTGACAAAATTAATTCGAGTTATATTAAATAAATTTACTGACTTTTTCATGCGAATTTTCAGTCTATGGGACTTCGAAAAACTACAGAAAAATTGTGATTTCATAGTGGTACACTGCCGACCAAGATAAACGATTTTTTTCTTGTTTAGCTGTGTTTTCTAGACCACCAATTAAATCACAGTTTGCTGGATAGTGGAATCGATTCCACAAGGACCAAGGATCTGGACCGAAACAATTTCAACCGCCTCTGCATTACAGAGAAGTCAACTCCAGGTGCAAACATTTGAAATGCTTTTGGAAAATTCGATCTTCAAGTGGACTGCATTTTTCAAATCGACCCGAGCGGAAGGAAATTGATATTGGATGCAACTAGGACCATCCGACAAACAAGGCCAGCATCCACGAAAACAACCTCGAGTACCGACTGTCGCCGAACCGGATCCACGCTACAAAGCCACAGGAGCTCGACTGAGAGTTCGTGACTTCAACGCCAAGACCATCCGACAGTAGAGTTAGAGAACTTGCCGCTGGAACCGTTCATCCAGTACAAAGGATTTTCATGCCATTCCTCACTCAAGCTGAAGCCAGATGTGCTTTGGGTAACGAATCTCGCGAAAGACTTCGACTGCACCGACAGGAAGAACAACTACAGAAGATCCAAAGCCGATGCAAAGCCGGATCCCCGGAACTCCATGATGCTACCGTATCCGACGTTGAAACTATGAACAAGCGGATATCACTGATCTAACAGAACAGGAAACGATCGTAACCAGCGACGAAAGTTACATCGACAGTTGCGCGACTCTACCGCCTGGATCGTAGCTAATAACACCATTAGTCATGGCAGCTCCGACACCACCGAATCCAACTTTGCCACAGAATCTGCCACCGGCTCCGATGCAGAATCCGCAACTACCGACTCCTCTGTTGCAGAACCCGCAGTTGCCAACTGCCACTGCTGAATCCGCCGCCGCCGGCACTGATACAAATTGCTTTTCCTCCTGCAAATCCGAACCCAACTTCCAATGACCTTCTTATCACAATGCAGGGAATGATGCAGTTGCAGGCCCAGCAATTTACACCAGATGCTTAAACAGGTACAATCAGCACCACCGCCATCGCTTGCTCCTGCACCGTCGTCGACGTACAAGAAAGTAAGGCCAACATTACTGAAGTACGATGGAACAACAGATGCCGACGACCACCTCGATTGTTTCGAGTCCATCGCAAAATCCGAACATTGGACAGATGAAGATAGCAAGCAAAACCTCTACAAAATGCTAGTCAAGACTGCGAGCACGTGGTACGACCAAAACATCGACGCGATCACTGCCGAAACTTGGGACAACAAACAAACCATATTCCTGGATTACTTCCATTCCCCGACATATTTGGCCGATTGACAAGTTCAAGCCATGGCCCAAATGCAACTCGACAATGAGACAGTGCGTAAGTACTCCAACGAAAAGATTCACCTTTGGAAACGCCTCGACCCGAACCTTGTTGAGTTCACCTGGAAAACCCAGGTCTGACAACGCTAATTGTTGGCTGTATTCCAGCGTTTAGGAGGAATCTGTACTAAGACAATGCAGAAACTATTGGAGTCCTGCAAAACCGTCGAAGAATTCATCAAGCGTAAATCCAAGGAGGCTTCTAAAACAACCGTGACTCCGAGAGGCCAATGCAAAACACCAACTACCGTTACCGCAAAGCCGAAGGAAGCAACCGTGCCTTTACAAGTCTTACCAACGACACCACAAACCGAAACGCCAGCAGCAGCAACCGGGACAAAACCAAAGATGACCGATGCTGAAGCTAAACAACCATGTTACAATTGTGGTAAAACTGGCCACATTGCCCGCAATTGCAAACGACCGCTCACAGAACAAACAAAGCAGTACCATAAAAACGAAAAAGAACGTCAACACAACCAAGAAGCTTCAAGAACCTGCGAGTTATCCTCGACCAGAGGACTACGCATTGGTCACCGGACTGGTGTGGAATTATTACTCTAACGACTGACGAATTTGATGTCGAACGTGTATCTTCTTGATGACTCTGCCATACAACATAAAGTTGATGAACTGAACCTAGTCAATGGAAACACCGGACAAGGCCGTCTTGTCAAGAATACGTCAAAAGTCAGCAAAGGCTTACCATCTGTTTGTGTATGCCTTAACCGAAAAACGACAATGGCTTTAGTCGACTCCGGTGCTAGTGTTTCAGTTATTCCCGACTCCCTCGTAAAACGTTTGCATGTGCAGATCGAGACGTCCGTAAAACCGCATATCATGTCTGCCAATGGGAAAATTATTCACATAATAGGAACCATCCACTTCCAAGTTTGTCTACACGATAGAACAATCCCGCACGAGTTTTACGTGATGTCAGAGCCTGAAAGAGGAACCCATGTGCCTATCCTAGGCAACAACTTTGGCATGAAAGCGCATCTTGTCGTCGACCAACGTGGACCAGCCGTTTACTTTTGGGATGAATTGGTTGAGCGTTGACCGATCGTGTGTCTCCGAAGCAGAAGAATCAACAGAAAAACTTTTGTGGTCAACAGTATCGCCACTGTACATGCCATCATCTTCGTCTGTTGCAAAGAACAAACTACTGTAAAACCACCTCCACGGAAGTCGAAAACTCGTTTTAATGATACTGAGAAGAAAACGAAAGCAGAAAAGTCTAGAAAGACCTACCACTTATCGCCGCTCAAACCGAAACCGACTGTCTACAATTCCAAGTACGTCACAGTCTACGACTCAAGTCAACAATTCCATCTGACTTCAATTACATCAAAGTCTACGACTCCATTTATGACTGACTCCGACTACGTCGTCATCTACATTTTAGCCCATGTCACTGTTGCCACAAACTCTGTCACCATTACCATTGAAACTCCGCCAGGTCATCGTCGACCAAAGTGTGCAAATGAGTGCACGTGATGAGAACAATCCTCATCAGGTGCGAATGAACAGTAATCACGAAACAGTGCTCCGTGAAGTGCTACCGCATTTAAACCAATGACTGCAAGAAATATTTGCCACAGGGAGATATCAGCCAAATCTGTGTGTGCCTCGTGTATCCCTCAGAAACGTTACCTGTAGATTGCTAGGACCCACATTGAAAAAGCCCAGCCGTCCAAGATGTACCCCGTCTTCTAAAAGGAGCCAAGGAAATAACAAATTGACTGACTGCCAGATGCAGTCCACCCAAACAAACTGATTGTTCAGGTCCGCCACTGTCAACAAAGGTAGTTGCCATTAACCACCGTGCCGACCAGCCATGATGTACCACAAAACCTGGGAGGAGCCGAGGACCTATCGATAAAACTGTTCCCAAGGAACCTCGCCGCTCGTCCGTGAGATCCGTTGCTGCTGTTACCTCCAGCTCCAACCATCCACGACGTACCCCAAAACCCAGGAGGTGCCGAGGACGTTCCAAATCAATCATGGGCACTGCCTGCTGTCCGTCAACGAAGACCATTTCCGTATCTAGCCCAGCTGTCCCGAGATCTACCGATCTGATCGTAACCACGGATCACCTAATTCTGTCAACGAAGTTCGTTGCAGTACTTAACCTGATTGATCATCGAAGACCGACAACAAAGTCTGTTGCAGTACTTAACCTGATTGATCATCGAAGACCGACAACGAAGTCTGTTGCCGTTCCAAGTCGAGCCGATCAACGAAGTTTGTTACCAACTTTAACCCAATCGCTCAACCGAGCTCATCAACAAAGTCTGTTGCCGAGCCACGTTGCCACAGTACACGGCAAGTGTATGTTTCCGAATGACAGGAGTCATTCCAACGTGCCTGTCGTAAATTTTGTTTTATTTGAATTTTTGAATTTAGTTTCCGAATGTACGCCGCACTTCTTTAGTTCCCGACCCGTACCCTTTTTAATGCTTCGAGACGTGGGGGGTGTGAGGTTTGACTCTGCCCCAGGAAACTCAATTGCATTGTTTATACAATGAATTGCATTCCCCACATGGTTTCTGATTTCCATCCATCGATTGTATATCCCTGGTGGATGAACAAAGGTTACCTGGTTGATGCAGGTAACTGAAACCAATAAGTCAATTTCTGACCATGGCATCAGCTAGACGAAGCCATGCCCCAAGCCAGACTGAATAGGGTTCCCAAGGAAGAAGTGAGGTACCCCATTCAGTGTACTAAATATACCGGTAGAATTAAATGGTTTGTTTAGTTATTCTACAACCGATTTGATCTTTTTGATTTCTCCGGATCCGAGTAGGCGGAGGGTGTGCGACCCCCACACATTGTGTCTGACCAAAACCATCAGAAAAAGTTACTACCTCACAAACCAATGTGTGAAGGAGCTTACTCAATCAGTAAATTCAGGGGCGCAGCTTACTAAAAATGGCGACCCTAAACACGCCCAAAGTTTTTAAGATTATTCCATCAAAATTTTAAAGTTTCAGTCCTGAATACTCACACCAATGTTGTGGCCATAACGTTGTAGCTATTGGGTATTACCACGCACCTCCACCATGTAGAAGTTGGCTCTGATAGAGCCCAGGATTTTTCCTCAAAACAAATGCAAATTGCACAAGTCCTAGTCAACAAGTTATAATACTAAATTCTTTTAATATCTTACTTTCATACTTCCATACATACTGCATAAACATTCTGGAAATATATACAATATACAATCAACCAACTATTTCACTTAGTTCCTTCATCCCAGCCTATCTCAAACTGGCTACCTTTTTTCTTAATTCAAAATGGTGCCGTCTCTTCATCACTGAAAAGATTTAGACCATCACTTGATTCTTTTCAGTGATGACATGACTAAATCACCCACCCGCCAGTTATGCAAATTACCTAAATTTATTCTGCAAATGGCAGGTTTAGGCGCCATTTCTACATTAATAACCAATCGTTTAGAGGATAATTGGAATCACGAATAAGAAGGTAGTAATCCTCTTTTGGAAAATGATTTTTATTTTTAAAGCTGCCCATGATATCTATGTAGAAACCCGAATTGTCCAAAACCTGAGCATCATGAACTGAGCCTGGCCATCCTAAAATATGAAAAATGCATCCTATAGGTTTACTACTATTATAATATTTTTTATTCATGGGAAAATGCTGAAATATTAATTGTTTTATAATAGTTTTCACTGTTTCACTATGTTCTTGCAAGAAAAACACGAAACAATTTGCCGTGTGTGGTAACACCTTAAAGAATTACACTGTGGCCACCATTTCTTTTCGTATAGGCAGCATTTTGCTCCATCGGTGGATTGATTAAAATATGAGTGCAGTCAATGCTTTCAATGATGCCTCAAAGAAAAGGTTAAAATCCAATTTGTTAACTGTGTATGACAGTTGAATTTTGTTTAGTTTTTACATAAATGTTGCTCTTATTGTATGTTTCAAGAGTAGAGTGGCATTGCTTTTTATTAAGTTTTGTTAAATATAATTTTATAATTTATTAAAAATGATTAAATGTTTATTGTTCTTAAATTTTACTCTTAAGCAATAGGATATGCACATTGTACATGTTTGTTTTTTGCAACTATTGGTTTTGAAATAAAAGTAAGTGCAGTAAAAAAATAATGACCTGCAAAAATGCTATTGTAAGATGGTTTATGTTGCTGCTCGGTTGGGCAATGTTAAATAGTCGTAAATGTATTTTAATTCGATTTAGAAGTATACTGTACAGTGACTATAGTATATTTGCTTGTCAGGGTATTTGTAATAATACTACAGAAAATAATAAATTTTGAGAAATATAAAGAAAATGATTAGTTTAACTATGTTAACTCCAAAGCATTCATTTTCTTGATATTTCTCAAAAAATTTTTTAGTAATACTATATGTCCCAGATATCTCCACTGGATAGTATACTTAACTCAATTCAATACTTAATTCAATGAAAATACATTTGGGGAAATATTAAATCGCCTGTAGCATGCATGCTCTAAAAAGTGTGGACAACCCCCTTAAAATAGCTTTCATTCCTGCATAAAACCCGTACTCAAACAGATGTTATTCCCAAAAATGTTTAATATCCTAAAAAATTGATGTAAAAGTTACTAATTTTAACTAAGTTAAATGTCAGAATTTACTTATTATTTTCATTCAAAAATAAGGACTTAATTTACTTTTTCCAATTAAACATGTGATTTATTAGACATATCATTACAGTAGTGATATCCTACAAACTTTCTACCACATCAGGAGACTACATGACATAAAGCAATAAATTTTATTTACTGAATAATTGCTTTTTAAGATGTGTAGTAGCCTAGCGTGACCTCACAGGAGAAATAGGTTAAAATTTTGGAAAATATCAGGCATGAAAATGCCTGATCATATAATAAAAAAATTTCAGAATTAAAAATTAACATACGTAGGATCTTTCAGGATTTCCGTAAAATGACAATTGTGCTTAGGTAAATCTATAATTAAACTCATTCCACTGAAATCATGAGATGTGGTGATAAGTATTGTACAATCTTACAATAGCATTTTTGAAGATATTTTTGTAAAACAGAGAAACTTTGTTGCAGTGTCAGGGAAAATATTTGCATAAATATTGTACACAGACAGACATTAATTGTAGATTGTAGTTATATTATATAAATAAAAGAAATTTCTGTAAGACTAAGATGATAAAATCAAATTAGATTATCCTTATATGGGAGGTTCGCCGTATCCCAGATTAGATTGCAAACAAAAATAAAGCACAGTTTCTCACCCTTGACACAAAATAAAATAAAATTCCTAACTCGTTTCTTTTTTAAATTTATTATCCTCTATCTGTTTGTTTATTGGTCGGAATTATATATTAATAAATTTGTTACTGGTTAGTTACAAGTTTAGTTTAGAAGTTGCATTCCCTCCACTGAGGTGCGTTACGAGTTTACTGGCTTCTATTAACTTATTGGAATTGATATTATTTTTCTGAATTAATAATACTCTATAGGCTATATTAGTATTCTACTAAGGTAGGTTCTTCCTTTAATATGTTGTGTAATGATGTGTTTTAAAGACAATTCAAATGTCTTGTAGAAGCAAGTATAAGGAGATATATAGTATTATAATTTTTTTTCCGATAAATATCAAGAAAATGAATGCATTGGAGTTAATGTAGTCAAATGCAAGAAATAAATGTCAAATGCGAGAAATAAATTTCTCGAAATGTATTATTTTTATAAGTAATAATGCAAATCCCCAAGAAAATTAAATATACGGTTTTCATTGGATATTATACTCCTAAATTAAATAAAAATATGTTTGGGGATATTGTTAGTCATCTTTAGGAGTTAGCAGTAGGTGCATAAAGTTGGCCCCCCCACCAACCCCTATTTCCAAAATTTTTGTGCCATTGGTTAGTGCTACGTTTGTGCTGTTTTAGTTTCCGAGATATTCAAATTCAAAATGTTTTTATTAGCCCCCCTTGATCTCCAATTTTGAAAATGTTTGTGCTATTGGTTAGTTCTACGTTTGTGCTGTTTTGTGCCCAAAGAATAGAATATATGTTAGGATTTTTATACTAAATTTTTGGCAAAAATATTGACATTTGCTTGAAAAAAATATTTATTTTGTATTAATATTTAAATTTCATCATCTTAGATGAACTTTGCTGCGGGTTTTCACTTCCATATTGAGTCAATTGCATAAATGCAGCTATTGTCCATTTTCAAATACAATGGCTGACAAAATATTTAATGTATTTCCCAATAAGAAACAATATCAACACATATAATGCAGTGTAAATCATATTTTAATTGAGATTAAACATTTAGTGGTTACATTTTAACAATGAAAAATGAAATTCAAAAATAAACAAATTTCTTGTTCCGTTTGGTGAGCACGGTTCTCTATAAAAGTAATAGCATATATAAATTAATTACACTGCTATTTCAATGCTAAAAATATGTTAAATATATCTATGTATACATAAAAGATGAAATAGTATTAAAGCTCACCTTTATATGCAAGGAGCATATACTCTAGCAATCAAATTATTCCACTTTGCAAAGTGTTGAAACTTCAACTTATTATCTTTGCCATATTTAAGAAAAGGAATAAGATGTGAAATTTATACTTGTTGGCTGATCTCACTAGTTCTTAAATCCACCTCAAGAATAATATCTGGTTGAGCAATAGGATGAAGAATTGCAATGTTTAAATTGATTATAGCCTTATACAAATTTGACTATGACTGCTTTTGTGCTTTTGAAATTCTTTGTTGTGTTAGAAAGTTGTGTAGGAAATTTATATCCCATATTTTGCAAAAATATTTACAAAGGTAAAATATACAGTTGGCAAAATATTTACAAAGGTTAAACTTAGTTGGCAAAAATATATCCAATTGTCTGATGTTTACCTTTTTTATCATTTCAATTTCATCATGCTAACAGAAACCTTCAATGTTACTAGATGAACTATGTTGTTGTCTATGTTTACGTAAATAAATTTAATTGCATAAATGCAGTCATTGCTCATTTTAAATATATACATGATAAAATATGTATCACATTTTCCATCACGTGAAATATTCATTCCATTTAATTGTATAAATAGCAATTTTAATGTTATTGCCCTATTTTAATTATATTTAAAATGTGCTGTTGTACCCAGCAATAACCAATCCGCAGCACATTGTCTATACTATTATTCAAGAACAACAAGTTTAAGGTTAATTTGTTACCAATAGATATATAAATGTGTCAATAAATAAGCAAATTGTGAAGTACGCAATATCCATGATCAAAGTTTAAGCGTAGTGTCTGTCTAGTTTTGCCTAGTATCAGTTTTCCAGTTTTAAAATATACAAAAAAGTGCAAGTACAACAGTTGTACTCCACAATAACCAGACTACATCACATTGTTTCTGCTATAATTCAAGTGCAACAAGTTCAAGGATAATTTGTTACCAATATATATATATATAACCTGTGTAAATGAAATAGCAAAAAAAATCCAAGTATTTAATAGCCATGAACAAGGTTAATGCTTCCATGCACATGTGTTTTTGTCTAATACCAATTTTCCAGTTTTAAAATATACAAAAAATGCATGTTTTAAAAATGCAAGCCTCATATTTTATAAAAAATATTATAAAAATGTTTTATTTCCACATCAGACAATCAGACACTTATTATAGCAGAAGCTTATGAGTGCTATAGCTAATAATGACCCACCCAAAAGCCAGTTTTTGCATGGCTTTTTTGCAGCAGGCAATTTTAAATACCAAGCAAATAATGAGTGGTAGAAGTCACCCCAACGTGAGGCCTAAGCCAACATTTGCAGGGGTGATGTGGGAATGACATTTACTATACTACTACTGTATGGTCTATTGTCATCAGTTACTATTGGGCTGTGCCTCCCAAAACCCGCTAAGGAAATGTGCTATTGGCAAATGGTGTTTTATTCTCTTTTTCATGATATGTATAATTTATTAATTATATATGCAATTTATAATGACAACATATGCAATAGGTAGCAAATAATTTGAATGAATTCTAATTCATGATATCTCCAGGTTGACCAAAAAAACCACATTTACACCAAGCATGTACATTTATATTATGCTCATAGAATGCAAAATTACGTTACTTTATTAGTTATAATATATATATGTTACTAGCCACATTAGTAATAAATTTAGAATGTTTAATTGAAAGTTATTTTGTTAAATGTGAAATCTCTTGTTTTTTCTTTTTAATGTGAGACTAATTTTATACGTTAAAAGAGTATGTTCTCATCACATAAGAGCTCATCATCTATATAACTTGGAATGCTGTAAATGCCACCTTAAATTAAATGTCTGTAAATATATTTGAAATGAAATGGCAAGAACTTTTATCATGAATTATTATATGCATAGACTTAAATATTACTATTTACAAAGCTCCATTTTTGTGCACAACTGAATACCGATGTTCAGTGATCTCCAACATCCATCTCCCCAGCTTGCCCTTTGGATCCTTCATCTTTTGGAGCCAGCAAAGGGAGTGATGATCGGTTACGATGTTAAAATGCCGGCCGAGAAGATAATGTCTGTTCTTCTTTACAGCCCAGATTATTACCAAAGCCTCCAATCCTGGGATGCCATAATTCTTCTCGTGGTTATTTAAACACCACGGAGCATAGACAAGAACCTACTTGTCCTTATTCTCTCCTTGGTAGACCACTGCTCCTAGGCCCAACGTAGATGCATCCGTGTGCAAAGAGATTGTTTGCTTGGGATCAAATGTCGTCAGTATGGGTGCCTTAATCAACAACGACTTCAGCTCCTCGAATGCCAATTTGCATCTTGCGTCCCACTGAAAAATCGATTTCTCTCCAGTCAATATATGCAGTGGCGAAGCAATATTTGCGAAATGCTCGATGAATCTCCGGTAATAACTGGCAAGGCCAATAAAACTACGTAGCTGAGTCTTCATGGTTGGCCGCGGAAACTCCTTGGCGGCTCGAATCTTCTCCGGTTCAACCTCAACTCCTGCTCCTGACACCATGTGTCCAAGGTACGCTACCTAGTCGTACCCGAAAAAGCATTTCGAAGGCTTGAGCTTTAAATCTGCACTCCGTAATAGCAGAAAGATGGTCCTCAGATGCTCCAACATGATCAGAAACAATTCTCCATACGTGATCACGTTGTCCAAGTAGATCAAGCAAGCCTCCCACTTGACATGAGCCAGAAGGATGTCTAAGGCAAGCTGCATCGTAGCTGGTGCATTGAATAATCCGAACGGCATTCGGACAAACTCGAACAGACCCCGGTGGCATGAAAATGCTGTTTTCTCGATGTCCTCCTCGGCCACTCGAAGCTGCCAGTATCCTAGATGATCTGGATCCAGATGATTCCAGATGATCAATTACCAATCCTGCAAGATTGGCGCCTAAACCCCTTCCATTCTGTCAGTCAAGGAGGTGCTTGAATGGAGGGGGCGGACCAGTTGTCAATCAATTCGTCATCAGGGGAAGAATGTCATCATGACATTCTTTCACTGATGATGAGGAGGCGCCATCTTGGACAAAGGAGTCAGTTGAAGTCTAGGATCTCGAGAGGCAGGAGGCTGTGTACATTTGTAAAGAGTTAGGAGTTTTTGTACAAAGCAATTAAATAGTGTCTTTAAGAGAATTTAGATTCAGAGTGCTTTATTTAAAAGTGTAAGAAGGATTGGTAATTGCTCATCCCACTGAACTGGGGATTTCCCCTGTGCTACCTGTGCTACAAGTTTACATAATGTACAGTTGCTTTCAAAGACAAATCGAAACGAATTTGTATACAGGAACTAAAGAAAACAAGGAAAAACCCTTCCTTTCGTGGGACAGTACTGCCACCACGAAAAAAAACGTTTTTCTGAGTTTTTCGTTCTGATTCTTGACTACTGACTCCACTAATGGTTGCTGAGTTTTGGAATTGAATCCAACTGGACCCATGACACTTACCCTTCACCGGATTGCAGGATTCCGACTGTTCCTTACAGTGAAGCTTATTTCAGGAGCTGAAGTATTAATTACTAAGGAACTTTTTCAACTCATTGGTGTAATAAATGAACAAATATGGTGAAATAAATTAACAAATATGGTGTAATAAATGAACAAATATGGTGTAATAACTCGGGTGGTGAGCAAGTGGTGCAACAGATTGGGAAGGGGAATAGTTTTCGATACAAATGGTTAAATTCCTAAGACAAAATAAAAAGGGGATCTGTACACATAAAATCTTTCTTTCTCTTGTGAGGTTGCGACCTGTGACCTCGGGTTATTAGTTAAATCCCAAGAAAGGCAAGGCCGTAACTGGTTCTGACCAGTTAGATAAGTCCAAGTAAGCCCTGGAGCTTTTTGCTTAGCAATCAGTGACGTGAAAAATCCCACGTAATTAGTGAAGTAAGCGATGCTAATGAGCATGACTTGCTTTCTTTCACTTTCTTTACGAATTGTTTGTTTACCTCCCAGGGTCATACTTAATTGATTAATTGCTTTTGTGGGCTTTATAATCTAATGTTAAATTGTGAATCCTGGTCACAAGTGACCAGGTGAAACCCTGGCCGGTCGTTGTTAAACTTGCTTTTTTGTAATTGTTTATTTGATTTCGTTACCAGTGGGACTGGGTTAAGTTGGCTATAACATTTTGTGCTTTAAAGTGTTAAAAGTGTTAATACCTGATCATTGTGTACCAGTGTGGTGAAGGGATCAAGCAGAATAAAAGTTTGCTTATGCAAAGCAGTAACTGAGTGGAACTTATTTACTTAAGAACACAGAATTAGTGAATAAAGAACAGTTTGCAGGAGAAGGACTGGGAGTCCTATCGAACAAAACAAAGAAGTAGGAATTGCAGCTACCTGTGCCGGTCTCGTCCGCTGCTTGTATTACCGGGTGTTTAGGATCTGGAGTTCCTGGCACTCTACCGCCAGCACATAAGAGAAAGGAAACTTGTGTGTTGAACTGAGCCCCCCCTGACCTCAAGCCAAGACCTTTTCCAAAAAGCACGTTGTTTTTCAAAAAATGCATCATGTACAATTCGTGCATGTATAAAGTCCTATAGTAAATTTATTTTTTCTTCTAAAATGTGTCCATTGACATTTAGCAAAAATAAATTTTTCCATTCAGCTCAAGCATCTAATCTTTTTGCCCCCTCTTCCCTTCTCATACAGATAAACCTAACCAAAAGCAGACACTCGCAACATTATTAGTATTCTTTTTTCCCCTACAAAAAAAGGGCAGCTGCTCTTGAATTTCCCCCTTTCAAGTTCGTTTTTTTTCAATCTTTATAAAAGTCATGTTCACAGTGCCATCCAACGTGCTAGAATCTCAACTGGCGTTTCCTCCAACAAACCCTTAAGGCATCAAAATTCTCTTGACACACCTGGGAAAAATTAAAGGGCTTATTTTTTTCCTTAGTAGTTTATTTAATGGGCCAGCTAAATCAGCTAGATTGGGAATAAAGTTTCCGAACCATCGGCATGCTGACACGAATGATTTAATTTGTGTGGTGTTGATGGGATAATTTAGATTAATGATTGCTGCAATTTTTTTACTCCCTTTGGGGATAGGTAATGTCCTAAAAATTTTACCTCAGAGTTAAAAAAATGACATTTTTTTCTCCTTAAGTAGATGGTGTGGCTTTTCAATAGTTGTAACACTTCGGAGGTCGTCAAGATGTTTTTCGAAGGTGTCAGATGTTACTACTAAGTGGTCCTGAAAGGGATCTGATGACATTTCAGGTAACTTCCGAAGCATCTCTTCGACTACTCTTTGGCAATGTGCCGAGGAGTTTCGGACCCCCATAGCCATACGGGTATACCTAAACAGTCCATGAGGAATCGCAGTTGCCAAGTATTTATAGGATTCTTCTGATATCGGGATCTGCCAATAACAATTGGTCAGGTCCAGTGTAGTCATAAAAGGTTTTCCTCTTACACTGGCCAAAATATCATCTATACGGAGGAGCGGGTATCCAACTGGTACCGTTACCTTATTTAATCTTCGAAAATCAGTCACTAATCTGTATTCTTCCCCTTTCTCATCTTTAGCCAGTAAAGTTGGAGCTGCCTACTCAGATATACAGTGCTTCGGGAAACCGTCGTAGATACCACATATGATGCATACGACATTGATGCTTGGCAGCCCTATCCGTGGACTTCGCCTTCTGACAGCCAAAATGAGGCTGCAGATATCAACATAGCCAAGCCTATACCTGCAGACATATCGAGTCAGCAGAGTAGAGAATCCCGACTTAACTAGTGCCAGACTTGTTTTGGATCTTCCCGGCAAATGAAGTTCAGCAGAAATCTGCAGCTTTTCTGATGCTAAAACCTGTGCAATCTTATGTATTTACAAAACTTGAAATTCGGCTGCAGTTTTTCAAGTAAAACAGTAGTATTTTGCAGGTTTTGAAGTACAACAGCAGTATTTCCCAAATTTTGAAGTAAAACAGCAGTATTTCCTGGTTTTTGGAAGTAATGCTGCAGTATTTTCCAGTTTTTGAAGTAAAACATCAGCAATTTCCACTGCACTATTCCATAACTTTTTAAGTAAAACTGAAGTATTTCTTAGTCTGTGAATAAAACGGCAGTTGATTTCCCAATTTTGGAAGTAAAATAGCATTATTCACCAGTTATTAAAGTAAAATAGTAGTATTTCCCAGTTTTTTCAGTGAAACTGCTTTTTTCCAAGTTTTTAGAGTCAAACTGCAGTATTTCTCAATCTTTTAAGTAGAACTGCAGAGGATTTCTCAGTTTTTTTAAGTAAAACTGCAGTGAATTTCCCAGTTTTGTAAGTGAAACAGCAGTATTTCCCATTTATTTTAAGTAAAACTGCAGTGGATTAGCCAGTTTTTTAAAGTAAAACTGCCGTTGAATTAAATTGGCAATATTTCCCAATTTTTGGAAGTCAAACTTAATGCAGTATTTTTCCCAGTTTTTGAAGTATTTTCCAGTTTTTTAAAGTAAAACTGCAGTATTCACCAGTTTTTTACGTAAACTTCCAGTATTTCCTAGTTATGTAAGTAACCCTGAAGTATTTTGTTATGTACATAACAAGTAATACAACACACTTAGTATTAATGTGTAATAAAAACTATGTTTATTCGAACCTGTAATTATGTTATGTTCCTTGCTGCAGTTCAAGCTTTGGGACGATATGAATGTCTTCCTTAACATTCGTGACTCAATTGTTTTAGAATCATGCGATTACCGGAATAGTAATACACAGAATAAGACTAAAATCAGAAGTGTGAAGTAGTAATTGATACCGTTTATTTTGCTGTTACAAATTAGGTAGCACAAGTTGGCTAGTAGATACAAATGTAAAGAGAATATCCAATATTTGTGATATTTCTGAGAGCTTTATATAATGCTCTGGATTGGGTAAGTGTGGTACATTAGCTTGCACCACCTTGAGTAAGGAGTTGCATCTTAAAGATGCAATTGCATGTGCTCATAGCATCTTAACCCTGAGAGCTATCCTAACGAAATTTTGTATCTAGATAACAAAAGTATTATACAAAATTACTACTGAACTAATTTTTTTAAACAAAAATAAGGTATATATTATTTTTAATTTTAAAATTTGTAAAAATGTAGCAAAATTTTTAAATCCTTCTAAATTAATAATGCAATTTTTTTTGGAAAACCAGCAAAGTCAACAGATAGAATGTAGATTTCAGTTTAAAATAATAACTTTAATCAACTTTTTGGATGAATGGGAACCTGCAATAGCGTCCCAAAAAAACCCCGTAATTTTATTAATAAAGACTGCCAAACCTTACAGTTTACATAATCAAATATAATACGTTTAATTGCAGGAACTATCTGTGGTGTGTGGTGAACTACATGTGTCTATTCGAAGGTAGAAAAGGCTTGTTAAATTTCAGTTTGAGGGGAGACAGAGTATATAATAAATCAACACCTTCCTATGACATACATTTACAACCCATTCAGAGGTCAAATATGGGTGAAAAAAGTTCACAGAGAGGTCATATTTAGTATCAATGAATTCATAATATTCTCCTCTCCACTCTGGTACTTTCCTGATGGAAGTTTGACATTAACTTAGCTCATGATTTGACAAATTTCATCCTCCTTTAAACACACTGGCCGAAAGAAAATGTGCAGTTCTGGGGCAGTTTGTTTGTTTTCCATCAAACAATAGCGCCTGGAGGGCCAAATTTGAGAAAACTCAGCTAAAAAACAATAGCAACTCGCTTAGGAGATTGTTTTTCAAAATTATGACCAACTGATTGGAAACAAGTAATCCCAGGCCATTTTTGGGGGAGTTAAGTGTGAGATGCAATGGGAACAAGCATGGTGAAGACGCATAAAGGAAAATTGAGAAAACTTACCTTGGATGAAAATTGGGACTGTTATTCACGAAAATGATGGAAGAATAACGGTATTTTGGGGTTTAACGAAGGTCCACGTCATTACCTATATCTCACCCTTGAACCCCTGACTGTAGTGGTGAAGGCATCGCTGTCCATAACACATTGAAATCTCAAATAGAAGTGTCAAATTTTGCAGTATTGTTGCTCGGTTTCACTAAAACATATTCCAAAGATGACAAATTCACTGAAATTCTGTCAATAGATGCCTGCCAATATTAATTTGATATCCACTCCAACTGTCCATGGATGAGTAGCATTTTTGAATGTTCATAGTTGCACAACAGGATTTTGAAGCATAAGGCTACAACAAAGCCTTGTTAAGCCTTCATGACCAAATCTTAGTGCCTATTTCTATGGACAGGAAGTGCCAATAGCAAGCGCCATCTATAGGACAGGATACATCGACCCTGCGCATGAGGCTAGATCAAATAAAAATGATGGCCCAATACCAGTTTTTATATTAATTGTTATAATTAATGGCAATATTTAAGTTAATTTTTGCATATTCTACTGAAAAATGCTATCAAAATTGGAAAGAAGATCCAAGGATTCGTTTGTTTGTAGTGACAGGTCTGCAACTGTGAGTTATCAAAATATGTTGATGCCAAAATATGAGTGTATATAGCAATAGGAACAAAAAGTTGGATTCAAGCCACCATGTTGGCTGAATGGAATTTGTTACCCCTAGCTGTGAAAGGTGAACTAGGCCCTATTGCAATGATATTTTCAACCATGTTAAATATTACAGCAACGCTGGATTGGAAAATCAAGGTAATTATGTTGTGAATGTAAATTAAAATACTAGATTGCATGGTAACATCAAATCAAATTTCAAGGCTTTGGTTACAGTATTTTTACAAGTTTCTGTCAGGTTGCTTAGAGTAAGTACTGGCAAATAATTTG